>VDFB02057791.1:30666-98893 GCA_007258455.2 Sequoia sempervirens
TCCCACCTACCCCCTCTCCCTCTGTTAGGTTTCTCTCTCCCTCTCAACCCTCTCCCTCCTACCCCCTCTCCCTCTCTTAGGTTTCTCTCTCTCTCAAACCTCTCCCTCCTACCCCCTCTCCCTCTCTCTCTCTCTCAACCCTCTCCATCCTACCCCCTCTCCCTCTATTAGGTCTCTCTCTCTTCCTCTCAACCCTCTCCCTCCTACCCCCTCTTCCTCTCTTAGGTCTCTCCCTCTCAGTCACTCCCTCTATCTCTCTCCCCTCTACCCTTAATTGTGAACCTTAAAATCTTCACCCTTAAATCCTATACCCTCTACCCTTAACCCTTAGCCATTCCCTCCTTTATCTCTCTCTCACTCCCTCTAGCTCTCTCCCTAGTTCCCTTAATCCTCTACCCTATAAATGTACCATCTAAATCTTAAAAAAACCAATTTTATCATAACGTGAGTACGTTATTAACAGTAGAGATATGTTCATTTAGGATTAAATAATGCACTTGCATTAGAACTAAAAATGGTAAAAAATCACAATATACTCGTGATGTTGGCCCACATTCTACATATTCTCCTGGTTTTGTGCATGCTCCAACAAAAAGTAGATTTTTGGTGATTGAGTGAAGTGTGCATGCATGATTTTGAGATTCCATCACCTTTGCATGAAATAGCAGAGTTTTCACATTGAGAGGCATATAATATCAATTCAAGTTTGAATTATAGTGATAATTGATATACAATTGAAATTTGGAGGGGATCAAGCTTTTGAAGAAGTCAGATTTTTGAGGAGTTTGAGGAAGGAAGAAGCAAAGGTTGCATAATTGGGTAGAACTCCTCTATTTGAAACTTTGCTTTTTTAGGTATGTGAAATCTTTGTACATTTTCTTTCATTCTATTATGGCTTGCTTTCATTTTTGTTGTTTTGTGTATTCCATGTTGATCAAATTGTTTGTTTGTGATGCAATATCAGATTGCCAAGCCACTAAACAAGATCATTTCTTTAGGGAACTTCCTTCACAAATCAATAAAGAGTAAAAGATCAATTTATACAAACTTTGTCAAATTCATCCAAAACTACTTTTCATTCAACCAAAATCCATTTATTTTATTTCAAGTTATAAGGCTATCAGTAGCCAATTCCCCATCTCCATATAGCACAAATGAGACTGCTCCCAAGCACATAACAACATTCCTTTCGTTGTTTCTACATATTCTCTATTTTTAGCAAATAATGCCAAATATCTCTAGGAGGCCAACATTCCATCTAATCGGGCAATTCCTTTTCTATCATAAAGCATATACACATTCCCAATATAGATTCTCAGGCCTATTTTGATCCTTTTCAGCATACTATAAAATTTTATACACTTATTTTACAAAACAGAGTAGAACCAACATGCTGTCTACTTGTAAAATCCCTTAAATAGGTCAATTTATCAAAGAAAGTCATCATAGAACTACTCACTAATCCACCAAACCTACAAACAGTCTTAGGCCATGTGTAGAAACTCACAAATAAATAAGTTTCAAGATGGGAAATGCCCATCAATACACAAAATCAGTAAACATTTGATTATAGGGTGAAAACACACCAACCATGATGGTTTCTTTAATGAAACATTTGAAAAACCTCTACTACTCCGCCCACCAATTGAAACATGCTTCATTATGTCTACAAATTATTTTGAAATCATTTCTAAGCTCCTCTACATGTTGTTTCCTTGAACCCTACTTGAAAACACCATTTTTTTGAATGACAAAATTCAGAATTTTGTTCATGCAACAGTATCCCAACTTCTTATTTCTATTTACCCCTGCCACACACATCTTCACATTGAAAAGACACTAAATATGATCCATTCCACCGACCTACTAGCCCTACATCGGTGGAATGGCTAAGAATCACTTTTTAGACTCTCAAAACAATTCTAAGGAAACCACAGACCGAGACTTAGGAAACTAAGTTCAAATTAGATTGATTATTTGAATTACATTTCCTACAACTTTCATGAATGAAATAAGTCTCTTTCCTTGACAAGAATCAAATCTTAGAATGCTTGAATCACTATGCAACCTGAAAACAAGGATAGAAAAGATTTCCAAAATAACTAAGCAGACATTTTTTTATTAATTTTTATGGATTTTTGGGATACAAGATCTACCTTTCTCGAGCTTACAATTATTTTTAAAGGTGTCTAAATTAGTTGAAATAACTGCCTCTTCATCTTCATCAACCCATCCTTTCCCTTCCACAAAAAAGACTCTTCACCTTCCTGCTTTTGTGCAATTTTACATTTTTACAATAATTGACAACTTTTGTTATACAAAGCAACTTTTCAATAATATCACCTAGTGACCTATTTCATGGTGCAAATACATTGAAATTCATCATTTAATGACCTTAACTCATCATATTTACTTGAACATTACAAATTGAAAAAATTAGCCTTTTGAAGGAATTTCATGACCTAGGTGCTCCTGCACCAATTTGTCATGTTACAACCTTGTACGTTGTCAATGGACATTTTAAATCACACAATTCGATACTCTTTCCTATTACATTTTTAAACCAAATCTCTTTGAGGCATTTTGTTAAATTTAACAATTGACTTACTTTTTATATGCTTCCAAATCTTTCATTGAGTTATGCTTCTAAAGCTTTCAATTAGTTAATTTGACAACTTAGCACTTTTTGCACAAGTAAAATTATTCGTCATGATGAAGAAACGAACTATTAAAAGGAAAAAACTAACAGATGATCAACTCCAACCCATCATAGATAAAGAGAAAAAATGAATGAGGGAATATCGTGAAAATCAGAAATTGGGAATGATTGATGAAAACAAGCTAGTTGAAGAGGAACCTCAACCGTCAAAAAGAGAAAATAAATTGGTAGCACGAAGGGCACGAATGAAAAAGAGTCATGCTAGGGGAGATGCAGATACAATAGTTGGAGACACACCCTCTACTGCAAGGGAATACGAAGGGACACCATTAAGCACAAGCGAATATGGAGGGACACCATCTACCACAAGTGAGTATGGTTGGACACCATCCACCACATTTGAAGTTGAGAGTACATCATCACTCGGAGTTGAGGAACAAGGTATACCATCATCCCCACGTGAACCTCAAGGTATGTCTTCTATTCCACCCTCGATCGAAGGAATGCAATCTAGCCCACCTCAATTAAATATTGATGAAATTGCTAATGTTGAGATGTTTGTACCTAAGAGAACACCACCTATAATTTTGCATAGAAAGCCAAAGTTTTTTATTAATATTGATGAGGATATTTTGTAGCACATGGAAGGTAAGATTCCATAACGCACTTGTAGAAGATATGCTGATAAGATTTGGAAAATGTTCTTTGAAAGGCTAAATGAGACTGGAAGATGTCAACTATTTGTTCAAATGATGTGGGGTTTAAAGTAAAAAAACATCATGAAGACTCTTGGGTTGAGAAAATCGAGTGTGTCAAGTGAAAACACTATTGTGAAGAATATAATGGATGCTTATGATAGTGTGGTAAAACCTCACACTCAAAGGATAGTAATGTCACTCGATGTGTCATTACATCGACTTTGGTAAGCTATGAAACAAAGAGATTTCACCTCATTAAAAAGACAAGTGAACAAATGGGAATTAGTAGAAAAACTTTATCAAAATCCGTTCAAAGGCGGCAAAGAATTGAGGGCACCGATTCAAATGAATTATGGGCATTCTCAGGGAGACTGCCACATAAAGATAAAAAAGTTGTTGAAGCATTGAGAACACTAATTGAAGATTATTGGAAGAATAATACAAGGCCATCTTTGAATCAAAGCGATGTCATAAGAAGGAGAATCGGTAGTCGAAACCGTGAGCTACATCCAAAACATTTTTTGGATACGACTCAAACCCAATTTTTTCATAAATTTCAAAATTCTTATCCTCAAATTAGTATTTCTCAAAGAATTTTTGAGATGATTAAACCTTTTTATGTCAAGATAAATCACACATGCACTACTAGTTGCTATAAAATACATATTGAATTCTCTAACCATTATTATGTTTATCATTCTATATGTTTACATTTACATACTAGCGATGTGTTGCAGGATTGTGGCATAGAAGCCCCACCAAAATCTTCAAAGAGAGTTCTTATCAAAAAATTTATGTGAAATAGAGGATGGCCAAATATTCTATAGGACAGCATGCATGGATGGTTCATGTGAGTGTTGTGGTGGCTTGCAACGAATGCTAGTATGTCAACATATGGAAATCACATATGAGGCGGGACAAAAACTAGTGGAGTTCGGAAAGTATAAAATAGTGGCATATGCAACAAAAGATGGGTCTGAAGCAAAAAGGTGTGAGTTGGTTATTTAGAAGATTCCAATGTATCAGTTCATGTCCATGTTTCATGAGAATCTAGTGTATGAGTATGCAAGGCATACCCATAGAGCCTGATGGCTAGACACACAATTCAAGCTATGCAAGGAAACCTTTCCACTTGGTAGCATTGTATCAGTGGTTGAATTTGTAGAGAACTACACTCTATAGCAATAGCGTGAGGTACAGTCACATCATTACAACTCCACACAAGTTTCAATATTTGTACACATAGCATTCATACATGTAGCTAAAAGTACAGAGGATGAAAGGAAGGTATTGAGGGAGTATCACTATTATATTAGTGATGATCGCACACATTCTCTAGATTTCAAGCAAGGTTGCTTCCAAATGTTCTACAATCATTTGGCTCAGAGGGGCATATAATATGGTTAGATAATTGTGAAACATAGTTCAAGAATGCGCGCATGTTCTACTGGTTGTGTACGATGCATCTCACTACATGTGTTCAACATATGTGAAACTTTTGTGAGGTTGGACATAGAAAGGGGGAGCATGACAGTGCAGGAGCATGCGTGAAAAGAGCATTAGCACAAGAAGAGTTAAAGTATAAAGATAGTGCATAGTTGATACATGCAAGATCAATCGTCGAGTGGTGTAATGGTTTGATGGGTCCAGGTAATGAAGGTATGTCTTCAGTTCGTAGATTTTTTTGGTTGACGGATGATACTAACATTGCACCATATGAGGATTGTTGTACACTAACATGATCAAGTGAGTTGCACTCTTTCCTTAGCTCAAATGCAGGTTCATGGAGTATCGATACACGTAGGATGGCATGCTTTTGTTCTTCATGTACACTACAAGCCTAGAATGATTGTGGGTTAGGGGAGTGGGTTGAAAAATGGTTGACAAGTTATTTTAGAACACTTCACATGTATTGCCCTCCGATGGCATTGGAACTAACACAGATGGAATCATCAGTCGACTTTGACCATGTATCGGATCTAGTTCAACCAGGTATATAGCTACTTGCTTAGTATTTGAAATTCCATATTGTTATCTTACTTTGTATTGTATTCATAATGTTGACTAATTTCAAGAGATATGTCACACATATAAATGTAGGGCATTTTTATGTAGTTATTGCAGATGAAGACAACGAAGAGGGTACAAACTATTACTTGTGTCATTGTGTTGAGGAAAAAAAGAAATTGGAAGCCCCAATTATAGATGGAGAAAGCATTGAATAACCTACAGGCTCAATTGTTGTTACTGGAACGTGGCTGAGAAGGTACCCACATAAGAGTGTTAAACATTGGTTGTTTGAGGAATTTGACACGCATCGTAAGATTCTTCATTACTCAAACCTTGTCGTGGCATCCAATGTTCGTTTGAGAAAATATGGGGGTAGACCTTTGAACAATACCTTGTGGAAGGTCTGTGAGTCTAACCATGAGGCAATACTTGACACAATAAAGAGTAGAGCAGACCCAGATGGTCCATTGGATTAATTTGTAAGTATATGCACAACGGTTCTTATTAATTTATACTTGTATCCACGTCAATTTGGTTGATGCCAATGCTATCATCTAATTTTACTTTATGTATTTGTATGTAACTAGGAAAACATTGACTGGTGTCACCTTGCATAAAATGCAGATTTATGAGCCATCCAAGAGAATATCAAGCTGAAAAGCAATGCAACATCCTTATTTTGATGATCTTGACAAATCTCAATTATGATTTTAAGCCATTACAAAAGTGTGTGCGAAGCTTGATGAGGTAATTTCAAGTTATTCATTTGAATTTAACCTTATCATGACAACCTATGATGTAGAAATTATAAGAGCATCTCAAATTTCAAGAAATTCTATTCATGAGAGGTGTTGTGTGCAATAGGTATCTTGGAACTCCCAGTGAAGATGTATGACCAAGACTGACTAAGTTGAGATACTTCCATACCTATCTGTAAGTGCCTTCCATCTATTTTGGATGAGCTATTTCTTTTATTTCTTTTCCTTTGCATATCTGTAACTAAACTAGTAAAAATTGATTGGTCCCTCCTTGCAGAAAATTTTGATTTTTGAGCCATCAAAGAGAATCTCAGCCAAAAAAACAATGCAACATCCTTATTTTGATGATCTTGACAAATCTCAATTTTGATTTGAATGAAATCTTGCAATAAAAGTTCCCTATTCATAAATTTCTATGTTTTCTTTCAATTTTGTTAGCTTTGTACCACCTGTATAGTAGATTTAGGCCTTGTCCTTTGTAGATTAAGATAATATAGAGAATTAGGTTTCTTTTGAGTCCGTCTAGAAGAAAATCCATTTATTTTTTCTACTGTTAGAGCACATTTTCTGAAATTGATTTTGGAACCTTCAATTTGAGGTTTTGAGAGTCAAGTAAAGAAATAAAGCATACTCCACTTAATTAGGCTTGTAGATCAGTGGAGTAGGGTTATAGTAGGGTGTTTATGGTGCAGGAGCACCAAGGACAATCAGGACCACAAGGTGGTCAAGTGGTAAATTTTGATTTGTAGTCCATGAAGAATGTTGTAATAAGGTCACAAGGACCATTAGGAAATGTTTTAAGTCAATCTAGGTTGGTAGGATATGAGGTTGCAATGTCATGCTAGCATGTTGTCAATTTGGTGTAATGAAGCCTTGAATGGCCTAAATGTGAAAATGTATGTAAATTCATAATGTAAGGGTCAAGATTATGTAATGAGGCCATCATAAGGTCACTAGTTTAGGTATGGAGTCATTTACATCAATATGTCAAAAGTTGCACATAACAATGTAATGTTGTCAAACCAAAAGTTGTCATTTTGCAAATACTTAGAAGTTGAAGGGTCACACTTGTAAAAGAGGTTGAAAAGTAGTTGTAGTCGGTTGAGGAGGTTGATATGCCTTCAAAAAGTCCTTGTGAACGTTGTATGTTGTTGGCAATCATACTTTTGGAAGTAGGAGCACCAACTCCATCTTTTCAACACTTGAACCCTTGTGGTTTCTATTATTTGGTCATTTAATCATTTAGGGTGTTCTTAGATGGTTTGAGGTCATTCTATTTCATTTAATAAGGACTCAATACCATTTTTGTATGTATTAGGTCAAATGAGTCATGATGTAAAGAAGCTGATCAATAAGGGGATTCATGTGGTGAACCTTGTAATTTAAGTGTTTTAGGGTTATTTGTGTTAAATAAGGACTTTACAGACCATTTATCATGTAATGTGAGTCTTAGGAATGATTATTTAAAGATTTTCATAAGAAATATTGAAAAATTGCAAAATGCAAAAGTTGTAAAAACTACCAAAAGCCAAAATTAGCAATTTTAGTGGAAGACAAAGACAAAAGTTCAAAAGGAAAGCATATGCATTGGGGAAGATCAAGAGACATTGTAATTTCTATTTTAATTCCATTCAAGGCTCATTATTCAATATATAAAGTTTAGTTAATGTTTGATTTAGAGTTTTCAACACTTTATTTCTAATTTTTCATTGTATTTCCTGATTTTACTGAAATTTCATAGCTGCTATCCCCAACGCTATCACTGTGCCCTTGCTAACACTGCAAGACTATTTTCTCCCACTGCAAATTTACTTGATATCACTACAAGTCTACTTGTGTGTATTCTCCAAATGCCCAATGATCCCCTTTTATACTTTTCTCATTGGAAAACCAATGGCCATGATTTAATCTCAATCAATGGCTAAGATTAAATAGACTCTAACAACCCTAACTAACTAGATTCTAGAAGTCTCTAGAGGAAATAATTATTTAATTACATAATTATCTAGACACCTCAGCACTTTCTAGAAGTCTCTAGAAAATAATTAAATAATTAAATAAACACTTCTTGGGAATGGAGACACTTGTCCAAGCTACATAAATTAACACTCCCTCTTAGCGAGGAAGGTGTTCTACATGACACCTAACTTATCTCTGAAGAAGATGAATTTTTCCTTCCCCAATGCCATGGTCAAAATGTTTGCTACCTGCTGATCTATAGGTATATATTATAGTTGAACAATCCCACGTTGTACACAATCTCTGATGAAATGATATCTGATGTCTATATGCTTAGACCTATCATGAAACACCAGATTCTCAGACAACTTGATGCAACTCTGATTGTCGCAGTGTATCACTGTAGTCTCAACCCTCTGACCAAATAAGGCCACCAGCAACTTCCGAAGCCATATCGCCTCACACGTAACTAGACCCTGTAATGCTCAACTTAAAAGGCTATTTTATTGTTGTAAAAACTCTTTCAAAATTCAATTGTGTCACATCCCTACTAGTTTATAATTATTGTATGAATAAAAATATATTTTCAAATAAATATTTTGATAAATATATTTAAAAAATATAAGTGACAAAAAAGGTTAAGGATAATATGATAAAAATTTGGTTGGGATTTTTCAAAGGTCACATCCATCGAAGCATAAAGGATAATTTTTTGTATTCAAATGTGGTAGTTGGTATAGTCTTAATAGACATGAATACAAAATTAGAAGCATGCACAAGGTACAAAAGATTTTTGATTGCCAATTGATTAAAAATAAAATTGTATACAATGATATTTTTGGACCTCCCTTGCATAATTCCTAGCAAGAAATACATTTCTTCAAGTTTTCTCACAATATCGACATGTATAAACTAAATTTCCTTCACAATGAAGTCCAAAAAACATTCTCCTCATGAGGAGGTGTGCATGGTCTAAGCATAAGTTTGGAGCTTTCCACAATCTATTTTGTTAATGTGGAGAAGAAATAAGATGATGGGGGTTTCTCTTCCCCCCCCTTATGGGCATCATAGTTTGCACTCCATAGGAAACTTATATCAATTGGGGGGAAAGCACTATGATTCTTTGTTAGAAATCCCCCAACAATATAACTCTATCATGAAGCTCTCTTTATGCATGAAAATAAAAGTGGGGTCTCATCTCTTGAGATGGTGAAGGGATTTCTATAACCCACAATGACAACTTTGCATGGAATGTCATGAGAGTTTATATGGATTATAGGTTCTTTTTACATTCCTTTAGGTGGGTTTTGGTCTAGAACATTTTGAACTTGAAAGAAACTAGGAAAGGGAACCATAGGTTCAATCTATTCCACAACCCAATATCCTAACTTATGGGCTTCCATCTTATTTAGTATTTTGATATCATTGTGCTTAAATAAGCCAATTGCATCTTCTTTATGTTGAGTGGAAAAATATTTTTTTACACTTTAAAAGTCCAGCATAGGGATTCATTCTAGAAAAGTAACCATTGTATTTTTAGATGCACATATACATACATATGTACATACATACATACATACATACATACATACATACATACATATAAGTGGCATTGTCATCTAATACTTTACATAAATACTAGTGATAATCCAATGTATGAGTGGTGCACATATCTATGCATATACACTTACCTTAATACACTAGGATAAATTATTGTTAAGTTTTTGTTCTTGATAATGGGTTGATATTTGTAATGTGTTTGAGCCTAAATCTCTAAACCTAAACTAGTTTGACTCATTTTTGTAAGATTCTTATGAGCTAATATTGATGAAGCACCATTGTGGTTGTTATAAGTTAGAATATTGGAATCTTAAATTCAAGGTTTAGTCTATATTTTTTAGTCTTTTTTTGTTAATGAATACATTAATATGTTAACTTGAACATTACCCTATTGTGGTTTTGAATCATTGAAGCTATATTTAAGCTCAAACTATGATAGGGATAAGTCTTATGGCCTTGCTCTATAATGTCCCTAACATAAATTTTTAACATAGAGACTGATTTGTAGGTTGAAATTGATGAACAACAACATATGAGCACAAATATCACTTTGATATATTGATAAGCTTCATAATTTCATCCACATCTATGATATATCAAATACAACTCACTAATATTGATCCAGAGTGGTATACAATGTGCTCTGATACTACTATGATGTCCCTAACATAGAGGGTTCAAGTTGTAGACTCCTTCTGATAGCCTTCTGCAAGGTTGATGGTGTAAAAGCTTTGAAAAACCCCTTTAAGGGTTCCTCAAGTCCTTCAAGGAAAAGATAGATGATTCTTTTTCCTGATATGTCAAGAACCATAATGCCAATATTTTGGAATTCTTCTATATACACATTGATTGTCGCTTTTTGTTTGATTTTTGAAAGCTCATTGAAATATTCTTCCTCACCTTTAAGACCAAACCTTTCAAGAACCTTTTGACTGAAATCTTTAAAATCACTTACCTAATCAAGGCCTTGTGTAACTGTGCCATGATACCACCATTCATAACCATTCCCCTCAAGGTGTAGGATTTCAAGTTGAATCACATATTTTTCCTTCATTGGGTTGAGAGTGGTATAGGTTTACAATTTTTGCAACCAAACCCTAGTTTAGATTCTTTCACTTCCATCAAAAGTAGGTGTTGAAAGTTTATGGATTTTTCTCTTGATATCGTTTCCATTCTTCTCTTGTTCTCTCCTCCTTTGGTCCTTTTCATGAATCTCTATAAATTTCTCAAATGGAATATTTTATTTGAATGCATCATTTTTTTTGACATAATCCTCATACCATTTGGCAACCTTTGAAATTGGGAACCTCCCAGTTGAGATAACAAGGGTAGATTCTTCTTCTTTATTATCCCATAAAAAGATGGCTTTAGTTGTCTTTGAGTTGTGCATTGACTTCTTCTAGCTAGAGGTGCTTCCTTCTATTCTATTATCTTTTGCACACTTCTTATTTTTTTGTGACCACATCTATTCCATGATCATTGCCAATTTTTCTATAGTTGGAAAGAATTTGTCTCTTTTCTCATCATCTTTGGATGTTTTCCTTCTTCAGACATGATTTCCTCTTTTGAATCGAGACTTTCCATAAGGGACTTCTTTTTCTCCTACCTTAGGTATCTATCGCTCTACCACTTGGAATCATCAATCATTAGAAAATGGGCTATATGCTAGTAGAATCATGCTCTAATACCATTGTAATGTCCCTAATAGAAAGGCTGATTTGCAAGTTGAATTCAATGAACCACAATATATGATCACAAATATCACTTTGATATAGTGATAAACTTCAAAATTCCATCCACATATATGATATATCATTTATACAACTCACTAATAATAATTTGGAGTGGTATACAATGCTAACACAAATCAACAATAGTACTACTAAATTCCTTACATATTTCTTGAAGATTAGATGCAATACTTAAATGAGAACGCCCTCAAGAACTAAAAAGGTTTTTTCCTTTGATCTTAGTGATCTTGGGTTTTCGTCCAATGATCACAAACTCCTATGGGTTTTCATCCATAGAAGTAATCAAAACATAAAGGTCTAAAAATTATCTCAATTCATCATACCCTCTACAAGAAGTGTCTACCTTAAGACCAATGGAGATCCTTTCCGAATAACATGTGACCTTACAGACCTATCCATGATCCTTCCTAGTACCTTTACTTTGTCTTGATGCTCTGTAATTAATTTCATATGATCTGGAGGTGTCTTATCAATTATGCTTGAAGTAGGTTCCATATTTCTAGCACAATCATCTTTTGATAGCAATATATTTTCGGTACCTAATCCATTCCTCTTGAGAGTTGGACACACATCCTCTATTGCAAGTCAAAATGGAAGGACACCATCTACCACATCTCAAGTTGAAAGGACATCATCACTCACATGTGAAGGAGGTACACCATATTTTCCATCTCAAGTTTAAGGTATGCCATCTATCCCATCTCATTTAAATATTGATGAAATTCCTAATGTTGAGAAAAAATTACCTTTGAGAAAACCTCCTAGAATTTTTCATACAAATCTCAAGTATTTGATTGATATTGATGAGAATATTTTGTAGTCGATAGAAGATAAGATTCCAAAACATACTTTTAGAAGATATACTCATAAGATTTGGAGAGATTTCTTTGAAAAATTAAATGAGACCAGAAGATGTCAACTATTTGTTGAAATGATGAGAAATCTAAATTATAGGTCCATCATGAATATTCTTGGGTTGAGAACATCAAAGGCTTCAAGTGAAAATTCTATTGTGAAGAATAGAATCTAATGAGTGCATATAAGAGTGTAAGTAACACATGATGCACAAAAGATCATAGTAATGTCATAAGAAGTGTCATTACGTCAACAATAGTAAGTGATCAAATGGAGAAAGCTCATCTCATTAGAAAGACAAGTTAAACATTGAGAATAAATAATTTTTTTTTATCAAGAGTCATTGGAAGGCACCAAGGAATTGAGGACATTGATGACAATGAATTATGTGCATTCTTGGGGAGACTAACATGAAAAGATAAACCAATTGTTGAAGCATTGAGATCACTAATTGAAGAGTTTTGGA
Organism: Sequoia sempervirens; assembly: GCA_007258455.2. NCBI lineage: Eukaryota > Viridiplantae > Streptophyta > Pinopsida > Cupressales > Cupressaceae > Sequoia > Sequoia sempervirens. The sequence continues at coordinate 43,383 of VDFB02057791.1, forward strand.
AGAATAACACAAGGATATATTAGAATCAATGAGATGTGGTAAGAAGGAGAATTGGTAGTTAAAACTGTGAGCCAAATCGAAAGTATTTTTTGGATATGAAAAACACAATTTTTTGGTAAATTTCTAGATATGTATCCTCAAGTTAAAATTTTTCAAAGATGTTTTGAAATGTTAAAGCCTTTCTATGTCAAAATAAATCACACATGCACTACTTGTTGTAGAGTACATATTGAGTTTTCTAACCATTTTGATGTTTATTGGTCTATCCGTTTAGATTTTCATACTAGCAATGTTTTGCAGGACTGTGGAATACATGCCCCGCCTACATCTTCAAGAGACTTCATATCAAAAAAATTATGTGAAAGAGAGGAAGGTTGATTATTCTACAAGAAATTATGTTTGGATGGCACATGCCAACATTGTAGTGGCTTGCAATGTATGTCAATATGTGAACATATGGAAAGTACACATGTGGTTGAAAATGAACTAGTATAATTTGGAAAGTATAATAAAGTGGCCTACAATACAAAAGATGGTAAAGAAGTAGAAAAGTGTGATTTGGTTATTCAAAATATTCCAATGTATCATTTTATGTCCACATTTTGTTAGAATCCAAGATCACCTGCATGCAAGATGGATACCTGTCACATGCAAAAGATATGAAGAACCGAAAAAGATGTTCTCTGTAAACCTCTCATTAAAAATGCATTAAGGGAATCAATTATTACAATGTGATCAATCCTTATGAAGGAGATCAAGAAACCCTAAAAAGGGAAACCCTAAATGAAACCCTAGTGTGCACACTTAATAATTAATAATTAATTATTAATGTGCCTAAGTTTAGCTTAAGTAATAAAGAGGAATAAGTGACTTAATTAATTAATCAATGTGATGTAATTAATTAAGCATAATAACTTATTACTCTAACACCCCCCCTTAAGATGAACTTAGGAAGAAGCTAAAACACTAGAATAAGATGCATGAAAGCAAAGATGGGTCCCGGCAACGAGGCCTGATCAGGTACCCATTTATAAATGCAATAAAAGAGTAGAGAAGGAAAAACCCAGTGGTACAAAACCCCCCTACAATGAGATTACATGCTGCAAAGAAGCACTGGAAGAACTCTGTAGAGTAACACTGGAACCGCAATCTGACAAGCGAGGAAAGATATCTCTGTCTACAACTGAAACCAAACTGGAATCAAAATAATGTGACAGTAGACCCGATGCCACGGAACACTCGAAAAACTCCAAACGGAAACAACCCTGGAATCTATGAAGCATCAAGCAATTATTGAATGATGTATTACTGAAAATGAAGTGCAAAGATGTAAGATGCACTCTCCCAACTGCCAAAATATCCAAGTAATCGCCAAACAACGCATCGGGCCAAATCTGGACTAACTGATAAACTTGGGACAGATACAGAAAAAATGCATGGACAGCAACATAGAGCTCCTTAATACCTTTTCAACGCCGCAAATGAGGCGAAAGTCGGAGATCATGGCAAAAAGTTATGAGCTCAGAAGTCCAAAAACAACATCTGACTTCAAACAGCAATAAATATAGTAAAACAGAAAAATATTGTAAAATAAACTGCACCAAATGAAAGTGCTCGGAACCAACTTTCCGGCGATATCTCGTTTGCCCAATTTCGATACCGTATGCTCAAGTTATGGCCAAAAGAAAAAAACTGCTCTTTTAGGAAAAACAAGGGTTAGGAGGGGCAAAGATGGCTGACGTACGACTGACGTCAGCAAAACATGAGCATAAATTTGACGGCCATCTGGCCGTCGCAGCAAAAAATGGCCCCAAAAAAAAAATTCGGCCGCCGGTATATTTTGGAAACTCCCGGAATATTCGCTGGAATCTGGCCGGAATATTTGCTGGCCGGCAGCTGAATGCATGGCCCCCGGTCCTCCATATGACCGAGGGTTGTGGCAGAGAAGCCTGCGGGGGCTGAGCTGGACTGGCGAGGAAGAAGGCTGCGCCACCGGCGGCGGTGGCGGGTGCTGCTGGGTGCCGCTGGTGGCGGCGGAGAATATGGGCGGTGGCGGCGGTCCGGTGGCCGTACAGTGGCCGCCGGGCAACGGAAGTCTTTATACTACAGGCGCCGGCCCGAATCCCAAAAAACCCCTTTTTTTTGAATTTTTTTCATTTTTTTGAGTCTCGATCTACGTGCTGGGGAGGCCGTACGGCCCCCCAGACAAAATTTTTTTGCCTTCTCGACCAACTTGTACCAAAAAAGACAAATTTTATATGAAAATGGGGGTTTTTGGGCATTGCGGACTCAATGGCGAGGTCCGTTTTGTCCCAAAATACCCAGAAAATTAGGCTACCCCCAAATTCAATCAAAAAATTGCCTGTGGAAACCCTTGCACCCGAAACTCATGAAGAGGCCATATCTTCAGATCACGAACAAGCAGCTATAGGTCTGGAGCTCTGATACCATGTTAGAATCCAAGATCACCTACATGCAAGATGGATACCTGTCACATGCAAAAGATATGAAGAACCGAAAAAGATGTTCTTTGTAAACCTCTCAGTAAAAATGCATTAAGAGAATCAATTATTACAATGTGATCAATCCTTATGAAGGAGATCAAGAAACCCTAAAAGGGAAACCCTAAATGAAACCCTAGTGTGCACACTTAATAATTAATAATTAATTATTAATGTTCCTAAGTTTAGCTTAAGTAATAAAGAGGAATAAGTGACTTAATTAATTAATCAATGTGATGTAATTAATTAAGCATAATAACTTATTACTCTAACACATTTTGTGATAGTATAGTGTATGAATATACAAGGCATACCCAGAGAGCTTGATGATTGAACTTGCAATTCAAGTTATGCAAGGAAACATTTCCACTTGGTAGCATTGCTTTAGTTTTCAAATTTGTAGAGAACTACAGTATAAATCCATAGTGTGAGGTACAATCACAATATTACAACTCCACATAGGTTACTATATTTGTGCACATAGTATTCATTCATGCCAATGATAGTACATAAGATGATAGAAAGATCATAAGGGAGTCTCATTTTTATATCAGTGTTGATTGCACACATTCTATAAAGTTCATGCAAGGTTGCCTTCAAATGCTCTGCCATGATTTAGCTAGAAGGGGCATATCATTCTATCAGCATATCATATGGTCAAATAATTGTACATCATAATTCAAGAGCTTGTGGATGTTCTACTGGCTGATTATATTCAATAATGTTACAGGTGTTCAACATATGTGGAACTTTTGTGAGGTTGGGCATGGAAAGGGGGAGCATGATGGTGCAGGAGCATGTATCAAAAGAGACATAGCATGAGAAGAGTTAAACTATAAAGACAATGCAAAGTTGATAGATGTAAAATCAATTGTCGAGTGGTGTAATGCTCTGATGGGTCTAGGTAATGAAGATAAGTCTTCAATTTATAGATTTTTTGGTCGATAGATGATGCTAACATTAAACAATATTAGCTCAAAGGAGTGGGTTGATGAATGGAGGTTAAGTTTTCTTAGCCCACTTGACACGTATCAGCTCTCTACAATACTAGAAGTGACACAAATGTAATTATCGGTTGATTTTGATCACATATCAAATCTAGTTCAACTAGGTAATATATCTACTTGCATAGTTTTTGAAATTCTTAAAGTTATCTTACTTTGTAGTGTTTTTGAAATGTTGACTGAATTCATCTAATTTGTTGCAGATATCAATGCAGGGCATGTTTATTCAACTATTGCAGATGAAGACAATGAAGAGGGAACAAATTATTGCTTGTGTCATTATATTGAGGCCAAAAAGAAATTGGAGGCCCTAGTTACAAATGGAGAAAATGTTGAATACCCTACAAGCTCAATGGTTGTTATTGGAACATGGCTTAGAAGGTACCCACATAAGAGTGTTAAAGTTTGGTTTTTTTAGAACTTTGGCATGCATCAGTAGATTCTTCATTATTCAAACCTTATTATGGGTATGTGCAAGATCATCATGGAAAAAACAAGACCTTAAGTGGTAATGAAAATTCAGAAAAATCCGAGTTAGGCAACTTGACGTAAAAATTTGAATAAGTTATCTATATTATTTCAAAAATATGTAAGAATACAATCTGGGGAAAATTGAATGTAATTTCTAAACTTCTAGGTTTATTTAAAAAAAGAAAATATATTTGGTGAATATTTGAAATTTCAATGGAGTAGTACTTAAATTTCAGGAAAAAAAATAAGTAGGTGTTTGTCTAACCACCCTAACCATAATAAAATGATAATATTTTCTTTATAATATTTTAGATATAACTAGAAGACTCTTGTCCGGATGTGATGCATATTTTTTTGTAATTTTTTTCCAAGTAAATAATTAATTATGAATTTTTTATTACAACTTTTAAAAAATATAAAAACATGTATGTCTTCCCACCTTAACTTGGTCAAAACTTCATGAAATTCATACTTTTTTATTCCTATATTATGCAAAGCATAGAATGTGATGCATGTTTCAGATTCAAAAAATATGATACCGTTTGAAAGTTATAGATGTTTTACAATCAACCTATCAATCAAGAATTTAGTCATAATTTGAATAGAAAATGAATAATAATAATTTATTAAATTCAAAATAAAACATAATTTATATTGGTGAAACGCTAAGAATCTCCTCTAAAAACCCTTTTCGTTTCATCAATTTTGGCTAAAAAAAATTCGTTAGCCACATGGGCGAAGTCTAGAAAAACAAGGTAAGCTGTTAAATACGCTTTTTCTGTTGACTTATTAGGATTGGCATTTCCTAGCCAAATACCAAAGAAAACCCGAGGCTATTCCGTAGGCAATAATTTTTGTGTAATAAATATTGGATATCGGATTCAAATTGGATATTTGATTCAAATCAAATATCTGATATGAATTCGATATCCAATTTGATTTATATATGATTTTTAAATAGTTTATAGTTTATTTTAATATATCTAGTTTAGAGTATACAATATTGTTTATAATTTAATATATAATATTTACAAAACTATATAATATATAATATATTATATTATTATGTATAATATATATCTAAATATTATTTCTATATTTTAGTTAATATATATTACTAATATATAAAATATTTAAGTATTATCTCTTTCCCCCTCTCTCTCCCCCTCTCCCTCTCTCTTTCCCTCTCCCTTTTCCCCCCTCTCTCTCTCTCTCCCTCTCTCTCTCTCTCCACTTCTTCCCCTCTTTCCCTCTCCCTCCCCCCTCCTAATGAACTCTCTCTCTCTCTCTCTCTCCATTTCTTCACCTCTTTCCCTCTCCGTCCCCCATCCTAATGAAATCTCTCTATCTCTCTCTCCACTTCTTGTCCTCCTTCCCTCTCCCCCCTCCTAATGAACTCTCTCTCTCTCTCCACTTCTTCCCCTCTTTCCCTCTCCCTCCCCCTCCTAATGAACTATCTCTCTCTCTCCACTTCTTCCCCCCTCTCTCTCCCCTCCTAATGAACCCTCTCTCTCTCTATCTCTCTCTCTCTCTCCCTAATTCTTCCAATCTTTCCCTCTCCCTCCCCCTCCTAATGAACTCTATCTCTCTCTCCCCACTTCTTCCCATCTTTCCCTCCCCCTCCCCTCTCATAATGAACTCTCTCTCTCTATCTCTCTCCACTTTGTCCCCTCTTTCCCTCTCCCTCAAGCCCTCCTAATGAACTCTCTCTCTCTCTCTCTCTCTCTCTCTCTCTCTCTCTCACTTCTTCCTTCTTTCCTCCTCCCCCTCCTAATGAACTCTCTCTCTCTCTCTCTCTCATTCTTCCCCCTCATAATTCTCTCTCCCTCACTCTCCCCTTCTTCCCCTCTTCCCCTCTCACTTCCCCCCCTCTCTCTCAAGCCTCTCCCTCCTACCCCCTCTCCCCCTCTCAAGTATCTCTCTCTCTCTCCACTTCTTCCCCTCTTTCCATCTCCCTCCCCCTCCTAATGAACTATCTCTCTCTCTCTCCCCAATTCTTTGCCTCTTTCCCTCTCCCTCCCCCCTCCTAATGAACTCTCTCTCTCTCTCTCCCCACTTCTTCCCATATTTCCCTCTCCCTCCCCCCTCCTAATGAACTCTTTCTCTGTCTCTCTTTGTCTCTCTCTCTCCACTTCTTTCCCTCTTTCCCTCTCCCTCCCCCCTGCTAATGAACTCTCTCTCTCTCTCTCATTCTTCCCCTCTCCCTTACCCCTCCTAATTATCTCTCCCTTACTCTCCCCTTCTTCCCCTCTTTCCCTCTCACTTCCCCCCCTCTCTCTCAGGTCTCTCCCTCCTACCCCCTCTCCCCCTCTCAAGTCTCTCTTTGCCTCTCACTCACTCCTATATGTCTCTCTAATCTAACCTTATCCCTATACCCTTAACCCTTAAATCCTTAAACCCTTAAGCTCTCCACCCTCTATCTCTCTCTCTCTCTCTCTCTCTCTCTCTCTCTCTCTCTCTCTCTCTCTTCCCCTTTCCCTTCCCCCTCATAATTCTCTCTCCCTCACTCTCCCCTTCTTCCCTTCTTTCCCTCTCACTTCCCCCCATCTCTCTCAAGTCTCTCCCTCCTACCCCCTCTCCCTCTCTCAAGTATCTCTCTCCCTCTCACTCACTCCCATGTCTATCCACTTTAACCTTAGCGCTATACCCTTAACCCTTAAATCCTTAAACCCTTAAGTTATCCACCCTCTATCTCTCTCCCATTCCCTCCCTCTCTCTCTCTCAAGCCTCTCCCTCCTATCCCCTCTCCCTCTCTTAGGTCTCTCTCTCTCTCTCTCATGCACTCTTGAGCTATCTCTGGCCCCTCTACCCTCTATCTCTTGACCACACCCTCCCTCTCTCTCTCTCTCAAGTCTCACTCTCCTACCCCATATCCCTCTCTTAGGTCTCTCTCTCTCTCTCATTCTTACCCTCTCCCTTCCCCCTCCTAATTATCTCTCCCTCACCCTCCCCTTCTTCCCTTCTTCCCCTCTCACTTCCCCCTCCCTCTCTGAAGTCTCTCTCTCTCCCTCTCACTCGCTTCTATGTTTCTCCACTCTAACCTTAGCCCTCTACCCTTAACCCTCAAATCCTTAAACCCTTAAACCCTCTACCCTCTATCTCTCTCCCACTCCCTTCCTCTCTCTCTCTCTTTCTCTCTCTCCACTTCTTCCCCTCTTTCCCTCTCCCTCCCCTCTCCTAATGAACTTTCTCTTAGCTCTCTTTGTCTCTCATTCTTCCCCTCTCCCTTCCCTCTCCTAATTATATCTCCCTCTCTCTCTCCACTTCTTCTCCTCTCCCTTCCCCCCCACTCTCTCTCTCTCTCTTGCCCAACCTCCACCTCCTAATTACTGAACTAGGTCTATGTATAAACAAATTGGATATCCAACTTGAATCAGATATCTGATTTAAATTGGATATCTGATTTGTAGCACTAAAATCCTACCATTAGAGAGCATTATAAAATTGTTTTATTTTAAAAAATGTTCATATCAGATATCGGATATAGTCATATATCCTATTTGTGGGCCATACCAAAACCCCATATGGTCCATTTTTAGCATTCCAATGGACCCTACATTCTTTTTGGAGGTGACAAACACGCAATTTTAGATAGGAGGAGACAAAGATCAACTTTTTGGAGCATCTTGTACTCAAATTTGTCATAAACAATGATTTTTCAGTATCTTTTATGAGGTATAATGGGGAGCAACAATCGTCAGAAGCATAAACATAAGAGAAAGCTTACAAAAGAAAAAATTGAAGTATATAGACAAAAAGATAAAGGTCATAGGAAGAGAAGACAAGGTATGTTAAATATTGGTGAATATGAGCCCTATGGTCTTTCAAGTGAAGAGGAAATTGAATATTTACAAGGTGAAAATGATGAACATGATATTGAAATTGGGAATGAAAATATTTGAATTGATACTCAAAATGTTCAAGCTGAAAATGTTGGAATTGAAGATGTTGAACATGATATTCAAATTGAGAATGAAAATATTGAAATTGATAATGAAAATGTTCAAGGTGAAAATGTTGGATTTGAAGATGTTGAATATGATACTGAAATTGGGAATGAAATTATTCAAATTGAAGGTGAAAATGTTGGAAATGAAGATGTTGAACATAATATTGAACTAAGTGTAAATTATGTTTCACCAGATTACATGAAAAATGAAGAACCTTGTGTGGAAGAAAGACATATTCCAAACTCAATACCTTCAAGAACCCCTAAATGGTCACTTGAAATTGATGAGAACATTATAAACAATTTTGAAGGAAAGAGGTCAACACAAATTGTTTGGTTGTGGGCTAGAAGACTTTTCATACAATATTTTAATGATAAGACATTGACTGAGCAATGCCAACTTTTTGTACAATTGCTAAAGATGCATTAGATGAGACCTTTGCTTGCCAAATTGAAGACTCGTGTGAACAAGAAGACCAAAAAAAATTCTATTATTGTCAAAAATATTTTTAATGCTCTCAAGTCTATTGGAAAAAATAACAAGGAAAAAGATAAGAGAGTTGCTCAAAGATTCATTACAACCACCCTAGTAAGCCATCAATTGAAAAAGGATTGCTTTATGAGACAAAATTGTATTGATTTTGACATAAATCATAAAAATTTGGATAGAGCACTTGCGTGAAGAGAAAGAATAGATGATCCTCTTCAAAATGATACATGGGATTTTTCCAGGAGGCTTCAACATGTTGATAAGAAGCTAACTGATAATGTAAAGCAGGTAATTCAACAATTTTGGCATGATAACTCTAGAGTATCACCCAATGCGAAGGATGTTTTAAAGTTAAGAATTGGAAATCGAGACCGTACACCACATCCTAAAAATTTCTTGGAATTAAGCCAAACAATGTTGTTCAAAAAATTTATTGAAACACATCCAAATATGGAAATCTCACAAAGGAATTTTGAAGGTTTGAAGCCATATTATTGTGTGCCTCTTAAAATTTGTAATACTTGTTGTTGCAAATACCATGTGGAATTTTCAATGTACCATGAACTATTATGCTATATCCATTCTACTTTGCATACTAATGAAATGTTGTAGAAGTTTGGTGCAATGCATCTTCCAAAATCATCACGAGACTTGCTAGAACTTTTTTCATGTTCTAGAGATGATGGTTGATTTTTGTATAGAAATGATTGTTTAAATGCAAAGTTCTCACAATGTGGTGGCTTGTCAAAGTTTGTTCAATGTTTTCATGTGGGTTTCAAACATGAATTTGGAAATAAGTTTGTTGAGAAAAAGAGATATGAGATAGTCAAATATACTTTGCAGAGTGGAGGTGAAGGTTCTAGATGTGAGTTGGCTTCAAAAGAATTCAATGTTGCTGATTTTATTTCAGATTTTAAGGACAATATTTTCTACAAGTATGCAAGGCATAGTCATAGGTATCAGTGGTTGGATCAACAATTCAAAATGTGTAAGGACTCTTTTATGATTGGAACTATTATATCAGTGGCTGATTTTGCAAAAAATTACAGATTACAACTACAAAACAAGATACAATCTTAGTATTACAATTCCATTTAGATTGCTATATTTGTCCACATAACATTTAGACATGCACTTGATAGTATAGAGGAGGATCGAAAGATAATCAAAGAGTATCATTTTTATATGAGTGATGATAGATCACACTCATCTGAGTATGTCCAACATTTTTTTGAGAATTTTTTTGAGTTCTTTTAGGAGCATGATATAGCACTGGGCCGACATCTCATTTGGTTAGATAACTGCACAGGTCAATTCAAGAATGCTCGTATGTTTTATTGGTTGAGTAGAATGCATGTAGAGAGGGGTGTACCTCATATTTGGAGTTTGTTTGAAGCTAGGCATGGGAAAGGGGAGCATGATGTAGTAGGTTCATGTGTAAAGAGAGCTCTAGTTATGGAGTAATTGAATATTTCAAGAGAAAAATTTAGTGATGCACATTCTATTGTTGATTGGTGTAGTTCAACATTGTCACAGGGAGGGACACTTGATTCAACAATGTGTAGATTCTTTTGGTTGGCTAAGGAGGGTACAGTGGGAGGTAGATTGGATTTTCATATAATCAAAGATTCTTCAAAGATGCATTCATTTCAAAGTTCAGATGCAAAAATATGGACCATTTGGACATGAGAGTTGGCTTGTTTTTGTTAGAGTTGTATTTAGTGCGAGTGGGATCAATGCGAGTCAAGTGATTGGGAGGATACATGGGTTCCACAATATCTAACTCCATTATCTCAAAAAATATCCATGACAAATGACACAAGGGAAATTTCAATTGATTATGACCAACTTTCAGATCTTCTACATCCAGGACATGTTACTACATCCAAGACATGTTTTTGTAGTTGTTGCACCCTAGGGGAATGAAGAGAGATTATACTATTGGTTGGATTGATGTGTGCAGGTAAAGCATAAGCTAACACAACCGATGGAAGATGATGATGGGTTCATGTATCCTATAGGTTCAGTTGTGGTTGCATGAACTTGGTTGCAAACACATATGATTAGAAAGAATGGCATACCTGCATTTGAAGACTATGAGAAACACAAAACCATTCTCATGTATTCACACCTTCTTATAGCAAAAAATTTTAAGTTGTTGAAGTATCATGCCAGACCAAAGACAAAACAACTATGGACACTTAGTAATGTTGATCATGAAGCAATATTGGATACTGTTAAGCATAGAGATGACCCTTCAGGCACACTTGAATGAAATTTTTGAGAATGGAAGGTACAATGCTTAGGTTCATTATGCTTAAGTTCATTAAGTTCATTATGCATCATCAGTAAGGTCATTTATAATTTAATACAAATTGGTTATTCTAAGCATCTTTTATATTGTGACAATATAGATTTCTCATTTGAAAAATTTTGTGATATTTTTGGCATGATTGATCATGGACCAACTGCAACAATAGCCATCTTTGATCCTTTAGGAGAGGTATGCGACAAATTACAATAATATAGATTGGTTATTCTAAGCGTCTTTTATAGTTTGCATTACCATCTCATCATCAATTAGGTCATTTAGAATAATATAGATTGGTTATTCTAAGCATTTTTTATAGTTTTCATTACCAATTCATCATCATTTAGGTTGTTTAGATTAATATAGATATGTTATTCTAAGCATCTTTTATATTGTGACAATATAGATTTCTCATTTGAAAAAAATTGCTATATTTTTGGCACGATTGATCATGGACCTGCTCAACAATAGCCAACTTTGATCCTTTCAGAGAGGTATGTGATAGATTACAATAATATAGATTAGTTATTCTAAGCATATTTTATAGTTTGCATTACCATCTCATCATTAATTAGGTCATTTAGAATAATATAGATTGGTTATTCTAAGCATTTTTTATAGTTTTCATTACCAATTCATCATCATTCAGGTTGTTTAGATTAATATAGATTTGTTAGTATAAGAATCTTTTCTGTTGTGACAATATAGATTTATCATTTGACAACTTTTGCGATATTTTTGGCATGATTGATCATGGACCTACTACAACAATAGCCAGCTCTGATCCAATTGAAGAGGTATGCGACAAATTACAATAATATAGATTTGTTATTTTAAGCGTCTTTTATTCTAAGCATCTTTTCTATTGTATGTAGTTTAACTACTACCTTGATGGTTTGTATAGGTGCTTGTCAGTCTAGAACGTAAACATACTACTCTTGTGGAAGACTATGCCCTGAACGCCTCCAATTAAAATTTTTTGTAAAATTTGAATTTTAAAATGTGAAACAATGTAAAAAGGTCATAACTGTGTATGGGCATCATTTATATCTAGGTGTATGCTTTGTTACTATTATTGAGACAATTCTATAATAACTTATTGTAATTAATCGAGCTACAACCAAAGGTTTTCTTCCTGGTTCTTTCCTACCGGTATGCTCGTTTGAACCATGTTTTTTAATATCTCCTATTTATATATAATAAATTATAGTGGCTTTCCACTTTTTCCAAAAAAAAATGTAAAAAGGTCACATGAAGGTCATTACCAATGTAATTGAGTCTTTGATCTAGCAAAGTAGAAACAAGGTATTTGGGTGTGCATAATGTTCAAGTTGATTGGGTAAGAGTTTTTTGATGCAAGAGCTAGGTGGCTTTAAATAACACAATTACAATTAAAGATGACATTTTTAGAACTTGCACAAGCTTGATCAAACCTTAAATCTTATTTCCCTCACATTTCATTGACATTACCATGTTGTAACTCACCAACTCAACTAAAAATGTATTTGGGTGCAAAATAGGATCATCCCTAGCGTAAACGTACCCAACCGGATGTGTTCGAACAATCTGTTTGGTTGTATGAGTTGCGGAATGAAAGTTGCACCACTTTGCAACTTTACACTGCTTGCATTTGAAAACTTTTCCCTCCACTGAAAAGTCATCACCATAGGAAAACACCTCCGAGATAGAAAAAAATGAGAGAGGTTTTTGTAGATGGTCCCAACAAAATCCCATAGCCTCAGACAGAGAGTCTATAAGCCTCACGGTCTCCGAGAAATAGCCCTTCAAAGATTGTCGTCTTTTAGCACTTTGGACTCTTAAGGGATATCGTCAATACAATGTAGCTCAGAGTGATTCGGGGTATTTCGGTACACAAGAGGACTATCCCTACATAAATGTACCCATCCAAACATGTTAGAACAGTCTCTTTGGTTGTATGAGTTACTGAATGAAAGTTGCACCACTTTGAAACTTTACTTTGCTTGCATTTGGCAACTTTTCCCTCTACTGAAAAGTCATAACCACATGAAAACACCTCCGAGATAGAAAAAATCGAGATAGGTTTTTGTAGATCGTTCCAACATGATTCCATAGCCTTGGATGAAGATTTTTTAAGCCTCATGGTCTCTGAGAAATAGTCCTTCAAAGATTGTTGCCTTTTAGCACTTTGGACTCTTAAGGGAAATCATCGGTCCAATGTAGCTCGAAGTGATTTGGCGTATTTGGGTGAAAAAGAGGACCATCCCTAGTGTAAACGTACCCATATAGATGTGTTGGAACAATCTGTTTGGTCGTACGAGTTGCGAAATGAAAGTTGCACCACTTTGCAACTTTACACTGCTTGCATCTAGCAACTTTTCCCTCCACGAAAAAGTCATCACCAAAGAAAAACGCCTCTGAGATAGCAAAAACTGAGAGAGGTTTCTTTAGATTGTCCCAACACAATCCCATAGCATCAGATGAAGAGTCTATAAGTCTCATGGTCTTCGATAAATAGCCCTTCAAAGATTGCTTCCTTTGAGCACTTTGGACTCTTAAGGTAAATCACCAGTCCAATGTAGCTCAGAGTGATTTGGTGTATTTGGGTGCAAAAGAGGACCATTTTTAGTGTAAACGTACCCATTCGGACATGTTGGAATAGACCATTTTGTCATACGAGTAGCGAAATGAAAGTTGCACCACTTTGCAACTTTACACTACTTGCATCTGACAACTTTTCCCTCCACTCAAAAGTCATCACCACAAGAAAATGCCTCTAAGATAGTCTATAAGTCTCATGGTCTCTGAGAAATAGCTCTTCAAAGATTGCTTCCTTTGAGAACTTTGGACTCTTAAGGGAAATCACCAGTCCAATGTAGCTCGAAGTGATTCAGTGTATTTGGTTGCAAAAGAGGACCATTGCTAGCAAAACATATCCATCCAGATGTGTTGGAACAGTCCATTTGGTTGTACGAGTTGTGGAATGAAAGTTACACCACTTTGCAAATTTACACTACTTGCATCTGACAACTTTTCCCTCCACTCAAAACTCATCACCACAAGAAGATGCCTCTGAGATAGCAAGAACTAAGAGATATTTTTGTAGATAGTCCCAACACAATCCTATAGCCTCAAACGAAGATTTTGTAAGCCTCACAGTCTATAAGAAATAGCCCTTCAAAGATTGCTGCCTTTTAGCACTTTGGACTCTTAAGGGAAATCGTCGGTCCAATGTATCTCTGAGTGATTCAATGTATTTGGGTGAAAAATAGGACCATCCCTAGCGTAAATGTACCCATCCAGATGTGTTGGAACAATCCATTTGGTCATATGAGTTGTGGAATGAATGTTGCACCAGTTTGCAACTTTACATTGCTTGCATCAGACAACGTTTCCCTCCACTGAAAAGTGATCACCACAGGAAAATTCCTTCAAGATAGTAAAAACCGAGAGATATTTTGTAGATGGTCCCAACATGATCCCATAGCCTTAGACGAAGATTTTGTAAGACTCACGATCTCTAAGAAATAGTCTTTCAAAGATTGTTGTCTTTTAGCACTTTGGACTCTTAAGGAAAATCATCAGTCCAATGTATCTCGGAGTGATTCCGCGTATTTGGGTGCAAAAGAGGACCATCCATAGTGTAAACATACCCATGTGGACATTTTGAAATAGTCCCTTTGGTTGTATGAGTTGCGGAATGAAAGTTGCACCACTTTGCAACTTTACATTGCTTGCATCTGACAACTTTTCTCTCCACTGAAAAGTCATCACCACAGGAAAATACCTCCAGGATAGCAAAAAATGAGAGATTTTTTTCTAGATGGTCCCAACATGATCCCATATACTTGGATGAATAATCTATAAGCCTCATCATCTTCAAGAAATAACCCTTCAAAGATTGTTGCCTTTGAGCACTTTTGACTCTTAAGGGAAATCATCGGTCTAATGTAGCTCAGAGTGATTCAGTGTATTTGGGTGCAAAAGAGGATTGTCCCTAGCATAAATGTATGCATCCAGATGTTTTGTAACAATCCATTTGGTCGTACGAGTTGCAGAATGAAAGTTGCACCACTTTGCAACTTTACATTGCTTGCATCTAACTTTTCCCTCCACTGAAAAATCATCACCAGAGGAAAACTCCTCTGAGATAGAAAAAACTGAGAGAGGTTTTTGTAGATAGTCCCAACATGATCCCATAGCCTTAGAAAAAGAGTATGTAAGCCTCATGGTCTCCATGAAATAGCCCTTCAAAGATTGCTTCCTTTTAGCACTTTGGACTCTTAATGGAAATTGTCGGTCCAATGTAGCTTAGAGTGATTCAACATATTTGGGTGCAAAAGAGGACCATCTCTAATGTAAATGTACCCATCCGGATGTGTTGGAACAGTCCATTTGGTCGTATGAGTTGTGAAATGAAAGTTGCACCACTTTGCAACTTTACACTACCTGCATTTGGCAACTTTCCCCTCCACTAAAAAGTCATCACCACAGGAAAAATTCTCCAAGATAGAAAAAATTGAGAGAGGCTTTTATATATGGTCCCAACATGATCCCATAGCCTAAAACAAAGATTTTGTAAGCCTCACGGTCTCTGAGAAATAACCCTTCAAAGATTGCTCCCTTTTAGCACTTTGGACTCTTAAGGGAAATCGTTGGTTCAATGTAGCTCAAAGTGATTCATTGTATTTGGGTGAAAAAGAGGACCATCCCTAGTATAAAAATACTCATCTAAACATGTTGGAACAGTCTATTTGGTCGTATGAGTTACGAAATGAAAGTTGCACCACTTTGCAACTTTACACTACTTGCATCTGACAACTTTTCCCTCCATTGAAAAGTCATCACCACAGGAAAATGACTCTAAGATAGAAAAAACCGAGAGAGGTTTTTGTATATGGTCCCAACATGATCTCATAGCCTCAGACGAAGATTTTGTAAGACTCACAGTCTTTGAGAAATAGGCTTTTAAAGATTGTTTCCTTTTAACACTTTGGACTCTTAAGGGACATCGCCTGTCCAATGTAGCTCGAAGTGATTCTGTGTATTTGGGTGCAAAAGAGGACCATCCATAGCGTAAACGTACCCATGTGGACATGTTGGAACAATCCATTTTCTCATACCAGTTGCGGAATGAAAGTTGCACCACTTTGCAACTTTACATTGCTTGCATTTGACAACTTTTCTCTCCACTGAAATGTCCTCACCACAAGAAAACACCTCTGAGACAACAAAAATCGAGAGAGGTTTTTGTAGATGGTCCCAACATGATCCCATAGAATTGGATGAATATTTTGTAAGCCTTACAGTCTTTGAGAAATAACCCTTCAAAGATTGCTGCCTTTGAGCACTTTTGACTCTTAAGGGAAATTGTCGGTCCAATGTAGCTCAAAGTGATTCGATGTATTTTGGTGCAAAAGAGGACCATCCCTACTGTAAACGTACCCATTTAGATATTTTGGAACAATCTGTTTGGTCGTACGAGTTGCAAAATGAAAGTTGCACCACTTTGCAACTTTACACTGCTTGCATTTGACAACTTTTCCCTCCATTGAAAAGTTATCTCCATAGGAAAATGCCTCTAAGATAGCAAAAAATGAGAAGTTTTTGTAGATGGTCCCAACACGATCCCATAGCCTTAGACAGAGAGTCTGTAAGCCTCATGGTCTCCATGAAATAGCCCTTCAAAGATTGCTTCCTTTTAGAACTTTGGACTCTTAAGGGAAATCGCCGGTCCAATGTAGCTTAGAGTGATTAAACTGATTTGGGTGAAAAAGAGGACCATACCTAGTGTAAATGTACCCATCCGAATGTGTTGGAACAATCCATTTGGTCATATGAGTTGCGAAATGAAATTTGCACCACTTTGCAACTTTACACTGCTTGCATCTGACAACTTTTCCCTCCACTGAAAAGTCATTACCAGAGGAAAACACCTCCAATATAGAAAAAATTGAGAGAGGTTTTTGTAGATGGTCCCAACATGATCTCATAGCCTCAAACAAAGATTCTGTAATCCTCAAGGTCTCTGAGAAATAGCCCTTCAAAGATTGTTGCATTTTAGCACTTTTGACTCTTAAGGGAGATTGTTGGTCCAATGTAGCTCAGAGTGATTCAGTGCATTTGGGTGAAAAAGAGGACCATCCCTAGCGTAAAAATACCCATCTGAATTTGTTGGAATAGTCTGTTTCGTCGTATGAGTTGCGGAATGAAAGTTTCACCACTTTGCAACTTTCCACTACTTGCATCTGGCAACTTTTCCCTCCACTGAAAAGTCATCACCACAGGAAAATACCTCCGAGATAGCAAAAATCAAGAGAGGTTTTTGTAGATGGTCCCAACATGATCCCATAGCCTTGGATGGATAGTCTGTAAGCATCACAATCTTTGAGAAATAGCCCTTCAAAGATTGCTTCCTTTTAGCACTTTGGACTCTTAGGGGAAATCATTGGTCCAGTGTAGTTCAGAGTGATTTGATGTATTTGGGTGTAAAAGAGGACCATCCCTAACATAAAAATACCCATATTGACATGTTGGAATAGTCCGTTTGGTTGTATGAGCTGCAGAATGAAAGTTGCACCACTTTGCTACTTTACACTGCTTGCATTTGGCAACGTTTCTCTCCACTGAAAAGTCATCACCATAGGAAAATGCCTTCGAGATAGGAAAAAATGAGAGGTTTTTGTACATGGTCTCAACACGATCCCATAGCCTTGAATGGAGAGTCTGTAAGAATCATGGTCTCCGAGAAATAGCCCTTCGAAGATTGCTACATTTTAGCACTTTGGAGTCTTAAGGGAAACTAGTGGGCAACAAAGTTAACTTCTTCACAAACTTGGTTTGAAGTAATTTCATTCTTTTTTGTGAATTTAAGAGACATTTTGACTAGAGGTCAGTCTATGAGCCCTTTTCCAAGGGTTTTAGTGCATTTAAAATAGATTTTTAAGCCTTCCACCCTAAAAGTGACCTCTAAATAACTTCAAACACCTTAACTACCTCATTCTTAATCATTTATTTTGCAAACAATCATTTTCATTCCAAGAGGCTGAGCTTTCAATTTTTCTTGTTGGATTGAAAGCAGATCATGACACAACTTTATTTTTTCAAAAATTGTTCAACATCATTGAACTAAGAATTTATCACACATCTGCAGAGAAACAGAGGAGTACTACAAACTAAAACACATTACACTTCAGTTCTCACTGACTTGATGTACTCTCCAACATCTCTCTTCTCTCATGTGGAGATTTAGAACTTCTTGGCCATGCCTTTGCATCATTAGGGAATTTTTGGTCTTTTTGACAATGTCAAAAGCATGGTTGCATACAAAATAGGAAAAATACCCTTTCTTTTAGATTAGCAATGCATGAAAGATTCAAAAAGTATCCTTGATATTATAAAAAGGTATGTGTTGATACACTTCGCGTGAACAAGAAGACCCTAAAAGTGACCTCTAAATCACTTCAAACACCTTATCTACCTCATTCTTATTCGTTTTTTTGCAAACAAGCATTTTCATTCCAAGAGGCTGAGCTTTCATTTTTGCTTTCAAAGAAAAATCTTCCTATGCCACTGTTACACTGCACAAGTAAACCAAATTTTGTATTTTGGACCTATATTAAGCTACCACTCTCAAGACCAATGTAAAAATGATACAAAATAACATTTGAGACTGCAAGAAGACATCAAAATGGCTAGTGTAATAAAAAAATTCTTATGATTTTTGAAGAATGCTGATAACTCTACTCAGTTGTCTTCTTTTTTCAATATCATACAAATTGAACCCTGGCATCAATAGAATTTGTATATCAAACTACCACAATTCAAGTTTCAACGATGAATATTTATCATGCATGTTTTAAATGAAATTCAAATTTATGGTGGTTTTTTTGTTTATATGATGTTATGTGATATTCTAATCCTAATTCATGCTTCTAGGATGCATATATGTATATATATAATTTGTACACGTTTTCTTCATTTTTTGGTCCCTACACTACAAGTAAATGGCTACATAGCATGTGGAATGAGGGGGTGGCAAGCTTGAGACCCCTTTAAAGTTTGTTTGAGTGCTTTCTTTTCATTTTTTGTGAGTTTTGTGCCAAGTTTTCTCAAAGAAATGTGGTCTCATAGAATTCCATGACAAGTTAATGGAATTGATAGCTGCTCCTAGTTATTAGTTATGTAATGTGAAGTAATTGCATAGCTGCTTCGGTTGACTTTGTAAAAACTATATTGTTACTGAATTTTTTGCATCTATCAACATCTAGTTGTTACTTATGCAATGTGAAGTAATGCTTTGAGCTTGAAAGATGTGCAATGCAATGTAATCAACAATATGAATATAAACTACATAATATAACCATTCTTTTTATGATATTGTACATTGATATTTAACCATTGCTCACTTGATTAAATTGTCAAAGAGTTTAATCATGCACATGAGGAGGAAATTAAATTTTGATTGTCAACTTCTATATATCAAATTATCTAATAATCAAGTGTATGTCCATGTACAAAAATGACATCAACACCAACTCAAACAAAGTTTTACAATATGTGGAATGCCATCTTGGTATCTATTCAAAATTTACATGCCAAAATTTCTATCTTATCCTAAACTACTAGTGTATCATCAAAATGGAGCCTCTTTGAAGCACTCGTTGGCTCTAAAGGTAGCTACACAAGGAAAAGTCAAACCACAATTGAGATTAGTTATACTATATAATTTCAAATCGAATAATTAACATAAAAATCGATATACATTGAATTATAATTGAACTCTAAAATTGAAATCTTCATTACCTAAAATATGTCTCTTCGAAGGTTCAAGAGTCCTAGAATATGCCCCTCTCAAAGAACCAACCAAACCAAATTTTGTAATGTCAATCTATATATGCATGAACAAAAACATAAAATTGATCCAAGTTAGCATACAATTGTCAATAATAGGAACATATTTACCAAGCACAAAATAAAATAAACACATACCTCTTTAGGTTGATCTTTTTCTTTATCTCCTTTAGGTGTTTCGACACCTCCTCCTTGAGGTGTTTCAACAGCTCCTCCTTCAGGTGTTCGAATACCTACTCCTTCAAGTGTTGTGACACTTGTAAACAATGATGTATAGCTCACAACCACCTATACATAAAAATGACAAGTACATATGAAACTACCAATCTATGTCAATGTATGCATAATCAATAAAAATCTTATAAATCTTAATTCAATCAAATTTGAGTTCAATTACCTTTCCCTTGTCTAACATTGCACTGCCATAGTCTAGAGAGCATTGCTCCTCACTCCCACTAGGTGTTTCGTACAAGTAGAGAATAAGATAAACATATAAGTTAATACATAATTTCATTAATGAAAAGCAAGTATATAGTAAAAAAATGTAAATGAGTGAGTGCGAAATTACATACTATGTGCATGTTGAGGCCAAATGAAATGGCCCTGAGGGTGCTATCAGTCACTCGTGTGAGCTCCTCCTCAGACATTAACTATTAAATAGACCATGTAATTAAATATTAGTACTTGATACCATTTCTTATTAATATTTATTTTTAAAAAAATGCAAGTTATGAATTTACACCTTAAATGTTACCTATCTAACTATTCCTATGTCCACCTCTCTAGCAGGAGAGGACTCTGCAGGGTGTGCTTCACTCCCCTATACGTGATCTCCTATAATATCAACATCTTGAATGTCATAATCAAAAGTGTCTAAAGGATGCTCAGTAGGCTGTACAATAGGACCCAAGCATATCTGGTGGCATGTATTGCAAATATGTGGCACACAAATATGTGGACCCAAGGAGGATGATGCAACAACACTGGATCCATCACCAACATCACCAGAATGTGGTTGAGCTACTAAAGAAGCATGGGAAACCAAAAGACCACTCAAACAGTGAATGGCCTAGATATTCTATGTGGATGCATCCTCCGTAATATCTGGATGTTGTACTGGAGGTGGCGGAGGAAGGGGAGGAAGGGGAACATATGGGTTCCTGACTACTCTAACTGCCCCTAGCCTATCTTGGGGCATACCTCCA
Source organism: Sequoia sempervirens (assembly GCA_007258455.2). NCBI lineage: Eukaryota > Viridiplantae > Streptophyta > Pinopsida > Cupressales > Cupressaceae > Sequoia > Sequoia sempervirens. The sequence continues at coordinate 64,146 of VDFB02057791.1, forward strand.
CCAACACCCTAGAAGGGTTTAATGTCAAAGTAATTGACATGATGCCCTAACAAAAACTCTACGTATAATTTTTTAATAAAGTAAAAAGGCCTATCAAGATTATTGTTGGGTGGTTTATCAAAAAACCATACACCAACGATCCCAAAAGTTATCTACTATTCCCCCGTGTGTACACCATTTTATAGAAAGTTTTGGTTTGTTAACATTAACTGGAAAACTAGTGTGGGGGCTAATAAATAAAGAGGCTATTTGGGATTTTTTTATTTGGATATTTTTCACATCATCATAAGACAATCCACACATCATAAGACAATCCACAATATTCCCTCATGGTTTCTTGCCACGAATGAAAGACATTATGTTGGGTCGAGAAGGTTTCTACATTTGTAATTATTTTTGTCAATTTGGTTGACATATGGGATAATCGAGGGATTTTATTATAAACATCACAAATTCCCCTCAATTGCTCCAATTTTTTACCAATTAAGTCTTCAGTTGATGGCTGTGGAGGTGGTGGAGTGTTTGGCATTTCTAGATTTTGATTCTCAGCTGGTGGATTTTCATTCTCAACCGGTGGAATTTGTGCATTCTCATTCTCAACAACCATAATGCCTGATTAAAGTTAAAAACTAATTAATCTAATTAAAATTAGACAATATAAATGAAAATATTATAAAAATACCCTAGTTTTTTTAAAAAACCCTACTTTTTAACAAAAATCTATAAAATTCTCTAATTTTTAATACAAATACATAAAAAACACTACTTTTAAATCAAAATCCATAAAAAACATTCATTTTTAATCAAAATCCATTCTAAACTCAAAATTTTCATAAAAATTCAATCAAAAACCCTATTTTGCAAAAAAATCCATAAAAAACTAATTGAAATACAAATCTATTTCAAAATTAAATCAAAGCAAAGAAAAATCTAAAATCTAACCTTTTCAAATCAGATGTTGGAAAAATTGGATATTTGTTGTGTGAAGAACCTCCTAACTGTGCGCTTGTGGTGTGAAGTGATTTTGATAGCCTGAAATTTGTTTATATATACTTTTTTTCAAATTGGATATCCGATTTGGAAATCTAGGTTTGGTAATTGCTTTGGAGGTGTGTATTGACACCTAAGCCACAAAAAAGTCAATTCAACATTTTCGCATTTTTTAGTTGATGAAAGACGTAATTTTTTCCTCATTGCCACTTTTTCGCCCATCATGATCCTACACATACCCTTGTTGCATCCAATGTTCATTTGATCAAATATGGGGGTAGAACTTTAAAGAATAACTTGTGGAAGGTGTGTGAGTCTAACCATGAGGAAATACTTGACACAATAAAGAGTAGAGCAAACTCAGATGGTTCATTGGATTCATTTGTAAGTATGCACATTGAATTTGTAAAGTCATGCTATTGATATTAATGTATTACATTTGATAGTTATACCTTTTGCTATCACATTACGACTTTACTTATGTTTTGGTTCCAAATTTCATATAGCATAGGAAGAACTTACTGCCCTTCTTTAACTTAAAGTTTCTCTTTTTTTTGCTATTGCATTTTTACACATATATAGTGAATACTAAGAAAATTAAATGTATATTTATGCTATGTCTATTTACTCACCATTTTTTTGTTGTGTTTCACTATCAATTAAAAATGACATGATGTGGTTCCCATAGTGGTGGTAAATGGGCCATCTTCTTGGGTGTAACAATTTTACATGACATATTTAATATGACCATGCAATTTTGTTCCACTCTATGTGGTGATTATGATCTACACATTGATACTAATGCAACAGCTTTGTACTTATTTGTGGGTGTGTAAGTATTGTCAAGACCCATTCAAGTATAGTGATGAGTCTCTATACGAGTTGAAACAATGAAAATAGTTGTTATATTGTTTTGGGAGATAGAACCACCAATTTCCTTCAAGTTTCATTCTAGGAAACCCTAGAGATCTTAGTCTAAGGATGCAATGAAGGAAAGAGATCTGAAATAAGGTGTCCTAGGGTGTGATTAAAGACAAAAAGGGGCTTCACCACCAAGAAAATGCTTGGAAAGACAAGAAATATAAATGACATGCAAAACCTAAATATATGACCTAGAAAATGAGCTCAAATCAAAACAACAAACTAGAGATAAACAAATGTGCACCTGGAAACTCAAGAGGCTTGAAAGAAGGTCCGAAATCTCATAAATGCTAAATTTTGATGCACATTGGGACTCAAGTAGGGGTGATTTAGTCATAGTTTAGGGTTTCAGGCCAAAACTAGAATCTTGGACTGCTAAACTAGGATCTACAAAAAATTCTTAAAATTAGGTATATAAGGAATCATATGCCACAAGTGGCAATTTAGTCCCAATATTAGGGTTGATCTAAAATTTTGGAATCCTCTAGTGATCTTCTATAGCTTCTCTCTTCTTAAATACCAGATTCTGAAACATTGAATTGCAACCTGTAAGTGACTTTCCATGATCTTGTAATGTCGATGACAACTTTGACAACTTGACAACTTTTCTCAAATATTTTTCTTCAATGGATCTTCAACCTGTTGCAAGAATGAAAAGAATGGAGGTGTTATCATTGATGTCAACTAGTCAATTGGTTATCAACTAGTTACTATTGTCATTGATGTCATGGTTGCAAGTTATTGTTTGTTCATGTTGAGGATATTGAGAAAATTGTATTGAAGAAAGGTTGTAGGTGTTTAGTGGTTTCTTTAGGTTTTGCTCTAGGATTTGTTGCCACAATAATGGGTTACACTTTTTGGGACATCCTGATTTTTGCTTAAAATCACATATTTTTGGAAAATATAATGATTTAAGACTTTAAAGGTACCATTTGAATTATTTTCATTAAAGAGGGATTGATCAAACCCCTTTAGATCAAACCCCCTTGGATAGAACCCTATTAGATTTAAACCATGCATATAATGGAGTCTCCTCTACACCTATCAAAATGCTGATAAAAAACACTTTTGATTTACCTTTTGGGAGATCAAATGAATTAATTTAAAATTTATGTTTTGTAAGCATATAGCCATTCTTATAAGCTTCCCAAAAACTATATTTTTAAATATTTTTAATTTGATTAGTATATTTACTTTTTATTTCTTGTGAATGTAGGATTTTCAATGAGCATCAAGTTCTTTGTTTCACACATATGAAAAATAGGAATATCGAGAAAAATATTCTAAAAAAATACATGTGCATTAGGTATTTATGTCCTTATTCCAACAAAAAAATAATAAGTTAATTCAAATGCATACAAAAAATTTTATGTGGGCCGAAGTACACCTCTATCCAAATTATAATTTCCTTGACTTGGAAAATTAATTGAAAAAAAATTATGAAAAAATATCCATGCACTAGATATTGGTTTGAAAAATCTTTATCTTAAAAGTTAGAATTGTACATCCTTTCTATAAAAAAAAGTTATGCGGTCCGAAGTAAACATCACTTTTTAAAAATGTTGATTAGTAGAAAAAATAAGTTATTAAAAATTACATAAAAGTCACAATTTTTTTTTATAAAAAAATATAATTATAATCTACACAAAATTCTAACAAATCACTAGTTTGATTCATCTTCAAATTCTTAATGGTTTAGCTGCTATATGTGTAAGAAAAGTGAAGATCTGGTGAAAAATTCTAATTTTAATGTCAAGTTTGGCCAAAAATTGTAACCCATTATTGTGGGATCACCCCATTGATCATGGGTGTTGGAAGCTGATATATCTAGGTTTTTGGTTGATAATTCATTGTATAGTGCGAGTTATGTTCACCAATTGTGAACTGTGGTTTTCTGTGTTTCTGGCTGAGGTCCAGTAAAAATTTTGTTGGTTCGGATTTCTCTTTGGTAAAGTATTATGACTTGTAATTCTAGAGTTAAGTTGTTATGATTGTATTGAAGATAATTTTGGTATTTGGAAGGTTTGTGCTTAATTGTTCTATGTGTTTTATACTGGTTTGGACAACCTTGTGATGAACACTATCTTTGAATTTGATGAAGCAAGTTGGACCTATTTGGGTCCTCATAAAGTGTGTGTTTGGGTCACTCTCATTCTAATTCCACCCTAGGATGTTTTGGTACTGACCTAATTTTAATTTAATGTTAAATGGCCAACTTTGGATATGTTTCAAAGTTGAAGATGTTATAAATGCAAGATGGGTTAGTGGTGAAATGATGTACAAATAAGTGTAAAGGAATATAGAAAATTGATGTGAGATTGATGTGAATCAGTGAGTGTGTGTGATGCGAGTGTGGAAGATCATTGCGAAGCCTAAATGTTGAGTTTCTAGATGTAGTGAGTTGAAGGTGTACACTATCATTCATGCATGTTTGCAAGTGGTTAAAAAAATTATGGTGGATTTCTCTATTGCATTGGTATTTTCTTCTCTTTGTATCATATCTCTTCTATCTTCTTTGTATCCATGTGGTAGTGAGCCCTCAGGGTTGTAGCCCTATTGGACAGTGAGTCCCGATTCGAACAACGAGTCCTTATTTTGGAAGTGAGCCTTGTTTCTCAAGTAGTGAACCTTTTGTAATCAATTTTTATATTCTCTATAGTGTGAGTTAATCCTCATTGTGGTTTTTCCATTATTGGGTTTTCCATGTAAATCTGGTGTTGTGCTTGTGTGATGGTTTTCAGTTTTTGCACTTGCACTTAATGTTTAATCATTTAAGTAGTGTTACATATTAGTTCTGGTGAATGATTCAAATGTTTAAATTTGTTACAACTTATTCACCCCCCTCTCAGTTGTCTTATTCAACAATTGGTATCAGAGCTTGGTTTCTTGGAGTAGAGCTTAACCACTTAAGGAAGGTATAGGATGGCCTACAAAGTTGCTTATGATTAGATCTGAGGTTTGATGGAACTAATTATGCTATCTAGAAAATAATGATGGAAGAATATCTGGAGTATTGTGGATATGATGTGGAGAAAGCTTACAAGAATCCTTACAATCCTCCTATTAATGGTCTGAGTATGGCTGATGAGATCAAAGCACATGAATTGAACAATAAGGCGAAGTACATTTTGAAGAATAGTCTTGTACATTTTGAGTTGATTAAGGTTTAGAATATGAAGACTACTAAGGAGGTCTAGGATGATTTGGAAATGGTGCATGAAGGTGATGAAAGGGTCAAAGAGGAAAAATTGCACAATTTGGAAACACAGTTTGAGCTCCTACATATGTCTGAAGATGAGAATGTTAAAGCTTATGTATAGATATTGGATGAGATAGTAGTTATAATGCGAGGATTTGGTGCTACTGTAGATGAAACCAATATTGTAAAGAAGATTCTTAGAACTCTCCTTTATTCTTATAGTGAAAAGGTATGTGCTACTAAATAGAGTATAGTTTATAAGACTTACACTAAAGATCTCTTGTTGGGATCTCTGACATCTTATGAGATGAGGAAGCCAAATTTGAGAAATGGATTCAAATCAGAGACTACTTTTAAGACTACAAAATTTGAAGATCCGGATGAAGAAAATGATAATGAAGTAGAAGCTAACTTTCTAAGAAGGATGAGGAAAGGCTCTGATAAGTATGAAGGTAAGTTACCCTTTGAATGCTTTAGTTGTGGAGAAATGTATCATTATGCTGCAAAGTTTCTAGAAAGAGATAAGATGCATAGAAAAACATATGAGAAAGAAAAGAAAGGTAATAAGATCAACAAATCATATTATGTGAATGAGAATGCTACTATATCTGATGAGGATTCTGATTTTGAAGATCCTGATAGTAATGCAATCTTGTTCTTAGCTATAAAAGATGAACTTACTACTAATTCTAAAAAATAGGTGAAGAAATGCCCTCCAGAGAAGGATGAAAATGAAGGTATTATAATTTTTTCCCTACATGCTAAAAATAAAAAGAACTATTGGATTATTGACAATGGTTGTTCACATCACATGACTGGTGATAGAAGTAAGTTTGTTAAACTTGAAAAATATGATGGAGGCTTGGCTATGTTTGGAGATGACACTGGTGCTAAAATTTGTGGGATAGGTTTAGTAAGTTTTGATGGAAATCATAATATTGACGATGTCTATTATGTTAAGGGTTTAAGGAATAACCTCTTGAATCTTGGAAATATGTGCAATAAAGGATATAATCTTGTGTTTGAGGATGAAAGATGTGAGATTCAGAAAGGATTTGAAACAGTGATTGCTGCAAGAAAGAAATCTAAAGGAAATATATATCAACTTAAGGGTGTAGATGGACAATTCTTTATGACTCAAATTAATGACAGTTACTTGTGGCATCAGAGAAGGTGTGTGAGTCTAACCATGAGGAAATACTTGACACAATAAAGAGTAGAGCAAACTCAGATGGTTCATTGGATTCATTTGTAAGTATGCACATTGAATTTGTAAAGTCATGCTATTGATATTAATGTATTACATTTGATAGTTATACCTTTTGCTATCACATTACAACTTTACTTATGTTTTGGTTCTAAATTTCATATAGCATAGGAAGAACTTACTGCCCTTCTTTAACTTAAAGTTTCTCTTTTTTTTGCTATTGCATTTTTACACATATATAGTGAATATTGGGAAAATTAAATGTATATTTATGCTATGTCTATTTACTCACCATCTTTTGTTGTGTTTCACTATCAAGTAAAAATGACATGATGTGGTTCCCGTAGTGGTGGTAAATGGGCCATCTTCTTGGGTGTAACAATTTTATATGACATATTTAATATGACCATGTAATTTTGTTCCACTCTATGTGGTGATTATGATCTACACATTGATACTAATGCAATAGCTTTGTACTCATTTGTGGGTGTGTAATTATTTTCAAGACCCATTCAGGTATAGTGATGAGTCTCTATACGAGTTGAAACAATGAAAATAGTTGTTATATTGTTTTGGGAGATAGAACCACCAATTTCCTTCAAGTTTCATTCTAGGAAACCCTAGAGATCTTAGTCTAAGGATGCAATGAAGGAAAGAGATCTGAAATAAGGTGTCCTAGGGTGTGATTAAAGACAAAAAGGGGCTTCACCACCAAGAAAATGCTTGGAAAGACAAGAAATATAAATGACATGCAAAACCTAAATATATGACCTAGAAAATGAGCTCAAATCAAAACAACAAACTAGAGATAAACAAATGTGCACCTGGAAACTCAAGAGGCTTGAAAGAAGGTCTAAAATATCATAAATGCTAAATTTTGATGCACACTGGGACTCAAGTAGGGGTGATTTAGTCATAGTTTAGGGTTTCAGGCCAAAACTAGAATCTTGGACTGCTAAACTAGGATCTACAAAAAATTCTTAAAATTAGGTATATAAGGAATCATATGCCACAAGTGGCAATTTAGTCCCAATATTAGGGTTGATCTAAAATTTTGGAATCCTCTAGTGATCTTCTATAGCTTCTCTCTTCTTAAATACCAGATTCTGAAACATTGAATTGCAACCTGTAAGTGACTTTCCATGATCTTGTAATGTCGATGACAACTTTGACAACTTGACAACTTTTCTCAAATATTTTTCTTCAATGGATCTTCAACCTGTTGCAAGAATGAAAAGAATGGAGGTGTTATCATTGATGTCAACTAGGCAATTGGTTATCAACTAGTTACTGTTGTCATTGATGTCATGGTTGCAAGTTATTGTTTGTTCATGTTGAGGATATTGAGAAAATTGTATTGAAGAAAGGTTTTAGGTGTTCAGTGGTTTCTTTAGGTTTTGCTCCAGGATTTGTTGCCACAATAATGGGTTACACTTTTTGGGATATCTTGATTTTTGCTTAAAATCACATATTTTTGGAAAATATAATGATTTAAGACTTTAAAGGTACCATTTGAATGATTTTAAATAAAGAGGGATTGATCAAACCCCTTTAGATCAAACCTCCTTGGATAGAACCCTATTAGATTTAAACAATGCATATAATGGAGTCTCCTCTACACCTATCAAAATGTTGATAAAAAACACTTTTGATTTACCTTTTGGGAGATCAAATGAATTAATTTAAAATTTATGTTTTGTAAGCATATAGCCATTCTTATAAGCTTCCCAAAAACTATATTTTTAAATATTTTTAACTTGATTAGTATATTTACTTTTTATTTCTTGTGAATGTAGGATTTTCAATGAGCATCAAGTTCTTTGTTTCACACATATGAAAAATAGGAAAATTGAGAAAAATATTCTAAAAAAATACATGTGCATTAGGTATTTATGTCCTTATTCCAACAAAAAAATAATAAGTTAATTCAAATGCATACAAAAAATTTTATGTGGGCCGAAATACACCTCTATCCAAATTATAATTTCTTTGACTTGGAGAATTAATTGAAAAAAAATTATGAAAAAATATCCATGCACTAGATATTGGTGTGAAAAATCTTTATCTTAAAAGTTAGAATTGTACATCCTTTCTATAAAAAAAGTTATGCGATCCAAAGTAAACATCACTTTTTAAAAATGTTGATTAGTAGAAAAGATAAGTTATTAAAAATTACATAAAATTCACAATTTTTTTTATAAAAAAATATAATTATAATCTACACAAAAATTCTAACAAATCACTAGTTTGATTCATCTTCAAATTCTTAATGGTTTAGCTGCTATATGTGTAAGAAAAGTGAAGATCTGGTGAAAAATCCTAATTTTAATGTCAAGTTTGGCCAAAAATTGTAACCCATTATTGTGGGATCACCCCATTGATCATGGTTGTTGGAAGCTGCTATATCCAGGTTTTTGGCTGTTAATTCATTGTATAGTGTGAGTTATGTTCACCAATTGTGAACTGTGGTTTTCTGTGTTTCTGGCTGAGGTCCAGTAAAAATTTTGTTGGTTCGGATTTCTCTTTGGTAAAGTATTATGACTTGTAATTCTAGAGTTAAGTTGTTATGATTGTATTGAAGATAATTTTGGTATTTGGAAGGTTTGTGCTTAGTTGTTCTATGTGTTTTATACTGGTTTGGACAACCTTGTGTTGAACACTATCTTTGAATTTGATGAAGCAAGTTGGACCTATTTGGGTCCTCATAAAGTGTGTGTTTGGGTCACTCTCATTCTAATTCCACCCTAGGATGTTTTGGTACTAACCTAATTTTAATTTAATGTTAAATGGCCAACTTTGGATATGTTTCAAAGTTGAAGATGGTATAAATGCAAGATGGGTTAGTGGTGAAATGATGTACAAAGAAGTGTAAAGGAATATAGAAAATTGATGTGAGATTGATGTGAATCAGTGAGTGTGTGTGATGCAAGTGTGGAAGATCATTGTGAAGCCTAAATGTTGAGTTTCTAGATGTAGTGAGTTGAAGGTGTACACTATCATTCATGCATGTTTGCAAGTGGTTAAAAAACTTGTGCTGGATTTCTCTATTGCATTGTTATTTTCTTCTCTTTGTATCATATCTCTTCTATCTTCTTTGTATCCATGTGGTAGTGAGCCCTCAGGGTTGTAGCCCTATTGGACAGTGAGTCCTGATTCAAAAAATGAGTCCTTATTTTGGAAGTGAGCCTTGTTTCTCAAGTAGTGAACCTTTTGTAATCAATTTTTATATTCTCTATAGTGTGATTTAATCCTCATTGTGGTTTTTCCATTATTGGGTTTTCCATGTAAATCCGGTGTTGTGTTCGTGTGATGGTTTTCAGTTTTTGCACTTGCACTTAATGTTTAATCATTTAAGCAGTGTTACATATTAGTTCTGGTGAATGATTCAAATGTTTAAATTTGTTACAACTTATTCACCCCCCTCTCAGTTGTCTTATTCAACAATTGGTATTAGAGCTTGGTTTCTTGGAGTAGAGCTTAACCACTTAAGGAAGGTCTAGGATGGCCTACAAAGTTGCTTATGATTAGATCTAAGGTTTGATGGAACTAATTATGCTATCTAGAAAATACTGATGGAAGAATATCTGGAGTATTGTGGATATGATGTGGAGAAAGCTTACAAGAATCCTTACAATCCTCCTATTAATAGTCTAAGTATGGCTGATGAGATCAAAGCACATGAATTGAACAATAAGGCGAAGTATATTTTGAAGAATAGTCTTGTACATTTTGAGTTGATTAAGGTTTAGAATATGAAGACTACTAAGGAGGTCTACGATGATTTGGAAATGGTGCATGAAGGTGATGAAAGGGTCAAAGAGGAAAAATTGTGAAATTTAGAAACACAGTTTGAGCTCCTACATATGTCTGAAGATGAGAATGTTAAAGCTTATGTATAGAGATTGGATGAGATAGTAGTTATAATGTGAGGATTTGGTGCTACTGTAGATGAAACCAATATTGTAAAGAAGATTCTTAGAACTCTCCTTTATTCTTATAGTGAAAAGGTATGTGCTACTAAATAGAGTATAGTTTATAAGACTTACACTAAAGATCTCTTGTTGGGATCTCTGACATCTTATGAGATGAGGAAGCCAAATTTGAGAAATGGATTCAAATCAGAGACTACTTTTAAGACTACAAAATTTGAAGATCCGGATGAAGAAAATGATGATGAAGTAGAAGCTAACTTTCTGAGAAGGATGAGGAAAGGCTCTGATAAGTATGAAGGTAAGTTACCCTTTGAATGCTTTAGTTGTGGAGAAATGGGTCATTATGCTGCAAAGTTTCTAGAAAGAGATAAGATGCATAGAAAAACATATGAGAAAGAAAAGAAAGGTAATAAGATCAACAAATCATATTATGTGAATGAGAATGCTACTATATCTGATGAGGATTCTGATTTTGAAGATCCTGATAGTAATGCAATCTTGTTCTTAGCTATAAAAGATGAGCTTACTACTAATTCTGAAAAATAGGTGAAGAAATGCCCTCCGGAGAAGGATGAAAATGAAGGTATTATAATTTTTTCCCTACATGCTAAAAATAAAAAGAACTATTGGATTATTGACAATGGTTGTTCACATCACATGAATGGTGATAGGAGTAAGTTTTTTAAACTTGAAAAATATGATGGAGGCTTGGCTATGTTTGGAGATGACACTGGTGCTAAAATTTGTGGGATAGGTTTAGTAAGTTTTGATGGCAAGGATAATATTGACGATGTCTACTATGTTAAGGGTTTAAGGAATAACCTCTTGAATCTTGGAAATATGTGCAATAAAGGATATAATCTTGTGTTTGAGGATGAAAGATGTGAGATTCAAAAACGATTTGGAACAGTGATTGCTGCAAGAAAGAAATCTAAAGGAAATATATATCAACTTAAGGGTGTAGATGGACAATGCTTTATGACTCAAATTAATGAAAGTTGCTTGTGGCATCAGAGAATGTGTCAGATGAATTTTGATAACTTGGAAAGGATTAGTGTAGCTCAGGTCATGAGAGATTTAACAAGGATTACAAAGCCTATTAATGCTATTTGCAAGAATTGTTAGTTTGGAAAGCAAGCTCCTAGAGCTTGGTATACAAGGTTTCAACAAATGTATGAAAAATAGTAATCTGTATTTTAAATTTAGAATTTAAAATAATTTAGAATTTGACTATGAATAGTAAAAGATATATGATCTACCTACTCTAGAATCTAAATAGATAGAGTTTGAAGTTGATACATTGGAGAAGATAGCATAAAGAGTGTTGCAGAACACAATTTGTACATGGGTTAATCATTGGAAAGGAATGCTTGAGGCACACAATATCATTGCTACTTATCCTAAAGGTGCAAAGCATAAAGTCAAAGGATGAGAGATAAAGGAAAGTCTAAAATGACAAAATCCAAGACACCAATTTCTCCTCTGGTCATGGTAGGGACACTAAAAATTGTAGAGGAAATCAAGAAAGTGGATAAAATCAAAGAAAATATTGTAACATATGTACTTCCAAAACTAAAGAAGTCAAATATTCAACCAAAATTACCTCTTATTGTAGATGTTTTGATAACTTTACCAAATCAGGGACCTAAATATATAGTAGCATTGGTGGTTGAAGTGGTAGATTTAGAAGAACCTACAAATGAATAAATAATTGATAGTGTTAGTTCTTTGAATCCATTGCTCAAGCTACCAAGGAACTTTAGAAAGAGTTATCTGTAGGATTGGAAGAACAAGAGGTAGGAGGTGAAAATACAACTAGTGAATGGATGCAGAAAGAAGTTGTCATTGAGTCTTGTCAAACAGAACTAGTAGTTCAACAATTGATACCTAAATGAGTACAACAAGGAGTAGTTAGAACTAGTAGTTCAACAATTGATACCTAAACTAGTACAACAAGGAGTATTCATAGAACCTCAAGAGGAGGAGATGTATATAGATGTCCTTATGGAAATACTAATGGACAACAAAAAACCAAAGCCTTAGAGGTAGAAGGTGTAAATATAGATGAACCTTAAAGACAGGTGAATGAATGAGATAAAATTAAGGAGATATCACCTACAAGAGGATAACAACTAAGTACAAATGCAAATGTAAACACTCCCTCTTGGTTATTAAAAAATGAAAGTCCACATAATAGGTGAAAATAATATATTTGGACCCAAAGATTATAATGAGACAAATTGAAACACCCAATGCCAAAGAAGGAAAATATCTATCGATAATGACAAGGGACAATAAAACATCAAGGATATTGCAAGTTGCTACTCCATTGGTACAAAAAGATAAAGAAGACATGATACCAATGGATTATTAGTTAACAACTATATATTTAGGGTGGCCAATGAGAGAGCAAGAAATTAATGAGCTAAAGGTTAGTGTAGATGACCTAGTAGTAAGAATGTGCAAAGATAAGAGAAAGAAACAAGAGCTTAAAGCTCAAGCGGAGCAACTGCGGGGATACATTATATAATTAGATGGATCAAGCCAAGAGGTGCAATAATTTCCACTTAAGTGGAGTAAAAAAAAAATGGATGAAATCCATGATTAAAAAGGGAGATAAGACAATAAAAATTGCTATTAAAAATTGGGTATAAATGATTATATTGAAGCAAAAATGATCAAATCGAAAGACAATGCTAAAGATAGGATGGGACAAAGTGATATAGAATTATCTAAGTTTATAAGATTACAAAAGATCAATAATAACCTATTGGCAAAGGAAAATGTTTTCACTCACTTAAGGATATTAATCAAGTGAAAAACTAGTTGGATCAATTGAACTTTGAAAAGAAAATTTTATAGGAAGTACATGATTAGGAGAATAGTCTAAAACAAAGGATTTTAGATAGAAATTTAGAAGATGCAATTATAGTTGAAAAACTAACACAATCAACGTATGATTACAGAAAGGTAGAAAATGAAGATGAGATGGTGAAAATATTTAGAAGCATATTTGATAAATTTTTGACACACCCAATAGCTAATTTGATAGAAGAGGTGATGAAGCAAGTTGTAAACAACATAAGACTGATGAAAGAATATCAAAAGATAGCTAGGGTCAAGGTATCTATAAGGTAGCTTAAATTTTGGTAGAGCACACTATAATCAAGTACAAGTGAAACTAACATAGAGCTTCCTAAGGGAAGAGATGATCAAAGTATTGGTTGAGTTATTTGAGTTTGGTAAAAGGAAAGATACTATGGATAATGAAGTCAACTAATTTGCATATGTAAGAATATTTTGATAAATTTTTGGCACACGCAATAGCTAATTTGATAGAGGAGGTGATGAAGTTGTAAACAACATAAGACTAATGGAAGAATATCAAAAGATAGCTAGGGTCAAGGTAGATAAGATAACTTCAATTTTGGTAGAGCACACTACAATCAAGTACAAGCGAAACTAACATAGAACTTCCAAACGGAAGAGATGATCAAAGTATTTTTTGAGTTCTTTGAGTTTGGTAAAAGGAAAGATACTTTGGATAAGGAAATTTGTAGATGTAAGAACATGCAACAATTTCAATGTCAAATTTGAACAATGAACATTATGTTTCTCTAAAATTGTTTCTAGTTATCACTCTTATGTTATTGTTTTTGACATAGTAAGGATTTATTTATCTCCTTGGATTTCAATACTATCTAGTTATGTTAAGAACCACTGTTATCAACCCCTCATTCTTTGTTCCTCAAATGGGTAGCTCAAATGTAAGTAGAAAATACTACACAATCCTTTTGTAGTCTTAGAAACTCTCAAAACAATTGATTTTGAAAGATGTATGTTTTCTTAATATTTTTATAGAGATTTAACAATGAATACTTACACAACGTATGATGGTGGCTCTGAAGATCACTACAACTATTGTCCTAGCGAGTTTCTTATTTACCATGTATACTATATTTTTAAAGTGCACTTTGCACACATATGTACATGAAGCACAACTTCATTGCTGCCAAGATTGCATAACCTAAATGATCAAATTTAATAATATATTTTATATATTACTGTTATTACAAATTATTATTATATTATGCTTTAATGGATGTCCAATTAATTTCCCTTTATGGTGTTACAAGTTAGGTAACTATCATACCTAGCTCCAAATCTTCCATTTTAGTACACACCTATGGGATACTGGATGCATTTAATTATGATAATAATTAGTCATATATTTCCATTGAAAATAATAGTGTATCCTTTTATTACAAATACTATGTATCCACAAAATATAAAACAAAAAAATGTATTGTCTGTCTTTGGCAAGAACTTCACTTCCCTGCAACCCTTGTTTTGAATTTCTTTTCTAAACCACAATGCAAGTGTTTGAGTTTGATAAAAAAATTTAGAGGCACTTATAGCAATTCTCTACACTATGAAATTTTCACATTTTACTAGACTTGTATTCTAGATATAATTATGAGGCAAACAATGTTGTTATTCATACTTCGGGAGAATATAAGGATGAGCCTAGATTGAAAACTAATGTTGATCTTATTCATGTCTTCTTAGTATTTCAAACATAAAGAAAGGTGTTGATATAGGAGGGAGATGATACTATTTAGAAGGTGATATTGTATTTCTTAATAAAGCATTAATAAGTTTTGTCCTTATATTTTTTTGAAAGTGTGTTCACTGTTACAAACACCTTTCTTTACAAGGAAGGAAATTCTAGAAGAATGTGCTCAACTAGTGCAATTGCATGAAGATATGTACAAGATAACTAGAGAAGGTGATGATAAATATTTCATTAATTAGTCATTGTGTTCTTATCATTGAGGTGATTGGGTTCACCCTACAACACTACCATAAGGTATACAATATATTCTTCTTGGTTTAGAAAAGAAGTAGTTTCTTATAGAAAATATATACACTAAGAATTTTTAGAGTGTACTAATTTGAAAAAGTAAAAAAAGAAATTCATAACTAGCCCAAATGGAAATGGCTATGGGGACATGCATGAGGAGATGCTTAAAATAAATTAAGCCTTCTATAGGGAGCTAAATATTCCATATTGGATTTTTTTCAATAGTTTCATATTCTTTAAATGATGTTGCATGCATTTGC
Source organism: Sequoia sempervirens (assembly GCA_007258455.2). NCBI lineage: Eukaryota > Viridiplantae > Streptophyta > Pinopsida > Cupressales > Cupressaceae > Sequoia > Sequoia sempervirens. The sequence goes on from VDFB02057791.1 coordinate 79,519, forward strand.
ACGCTAGTTGTCTTATGACAATGTTGTATTATTTAGACTTATTCTCCACTAGTGTTCAGAGAACTTAACATTATCCATTTCTGCAATATTGTAAGCTATTATAATTTATTATCAATTTAGTATCTTAAAATGTATTATTAGGAGATATTTTGTTTCACAATTTAAAAGTCAAAAAAATATTCTTAAAATCAAGTTGTAGAATTTTATTTAGAGTAGGGTTGATTTTCATAATTCATTAATTTTTGTGTCAATATGTAAAAGTCTCAACAAATGAAAATAAAAATTATATATTTTAATTGGATGTACTATCACTTGTACACGATATCCATCTTGTGGGGGGGTTCTAAAATTGAACTTCAAAGCCAAATTTTCTAAGTATGTAGCAAACTTATTGGAGGACATCGACACAAAAGGTTGGAGGACATTTAGCAACCTCCCATCAGCCACTAGCAATGGGGTTACAACATTATTTTAGTGACAAAATTACTTGCATCAAAATTACTAAAGTCAAGATTGGTTTCCAAGTGACAAGAATAGTCATCTCATATCATTTGTGATTAGAGTGGCATGCATCTATAATGATGGTTGCATACATGACAATGAGGACTTAGTTCTCAATTATTTTTATGTTAGGATTGGATGTGTATTTCCCCAATCAAATTTTTTGAGTGAGAGTTATTGGATGTGTTTTTCCCCAACCACATTTTTTGAGTAATTATGATTGGATGTGTGTCCCCAATCATAATTGTTGTGACTACATGCATGTGTCTTTGTTCATAAATTTGAGATTAGATATATGTGTTTGTCCCGATCCAATTTTTTTGACCTCGAATAGAAGTGTTAGTCAATATCCATGATTCTATGGGTAGATGTGTTTGTCCCCGTCCTTGGACAAAGTCCATTAATGTTAGTCATACTAAAGAAACATAGTGAGGTGAGTTACACTATTGATTAACTTGAGTAGATGTGTATGACCCTACTCATACCTTATGTACCTTTGATGAACTACTAAACATGGTAATCAAGTATTGTTATTCCACCTATCCCCATTTGGAGAATGATGTAATATGGGGGTGTTAGGAATGTTACATCATTCCTATAGTTGTTATTATAATAATTAATCGGGAGTGTTTGTTTGAGTTGTTAAAACAACTTGTATATTTAAGGAGTTGTTATAGGAGGCATAGACATTCTCCTATGATATAGGAGATACAACTCCTATAATATATAATATCATTTTGAATTAAATCAGAGAAACATATTATTATTTGTGTGTCAAATTTGTAGCCTAAATTTCAATATAAGTTACAACATTAACAACTAACACATAGTTAAATTTAAGTACAACAACAATAAAAAGGGTGAAACCTACTAAATGGAATCTAAACCCATCTTAGCAATGGAATAATACCCTAAACTTAGACACAAACATACCTGAAAAACTAAAAAAAAATTAAATAAGTAATTTCATCATGTGATACCTTCTACAATACAACCAAAATATTCATCAAAGAAAAGGGACACCTTTCTATGTATTCATGCATATTTGTACCACATAGAGATATGATAAGACATATAACAAATATGGATAGAATAGAGAAGAGGTGGTAAGCTACCCAAGAATATGTGATGTATATAGATACTCTTGTGGTAAATATTGTATAACCTACAAATAATCTATTAGAAGACATACCTTATGATGTTTATGATTGTATAAAATGATTTGAGTTCTCATGTTATGCATATATTATTTATAACACTATTTATAATTTATTCCTATTGCATTACCCTAGGATTAACTTCTTTGGTATAAATAATACAAACCTCAAGGCTACATCTTATCGTGCACAATAGGCAAAGCAACATAGCTATTAGAATCAAATAAAAAAGGGTGTGTTATGCAGCATATACTAGATTGAGTGTCATAATCATGATTATTTAAATCATCAGTGCTATTGAAAAGGTTGTGATGATGTTTTTCTTCAAATAGAATTCCATTGTTGGGTGCTAATATTCGATTCATTGATGTTATATATTATGTTACCTATTTTGAATCTAGGATTAACTTTACAATCATGGAATGTGGAAATATTGTGAAGATAAATAGATAAGAAGAGATGCCATGTGTGGGAGAATGTGCAAATGACGGATATGAATAATGTTATTGGGGAATGAGTCCAACCTTACAAAAAATACATTATTTATCTATATGTAAGTGTAATAAGAAATTCTCTCAAAATGAACCCAAAACTTAACAATAATTAACAAAAACATACAAATATAATATAACAATAATTAAAAAACTATATTCTATTAGAATTATATAAATTATAATATGGTGAAGCCACAATAGTGGTTTTCTACAATTGAAGGAGGAAGGAAAACCCACAAAAAATGAATGCATGAAAATATTGATTTTAGGGGTTCATGAGGAACATGCTGTGTTCGATCGAACCTATTAGGGGTTCAAGTAGAACTCCGGGTCCCATGTAACCTTTGAACAATAAAACCCAAGAGCAGGCGTGAGTTTATAATAGGAGCATGAATAAATATATTATATATCATATATGTTTGAAATGTAATCGGGTTTGATCAAAACCTGATTAAAAGAAAAAATATTTAATAAAAATTATCTAACCAAGTGGAAGCACTAGATATCAGAGTTACGAATCTAAATTTGAAAGAATTAGAATTTTATCCTTCATGGAAAAAAAGTTATGTATTATATGGTTTGCATCACTTTTTAAAAATGTTGTTTTTTGAAAAAAAACTAGTTTTCATGGGAGATGGAAAAAGAAGTGTAAACTGATTCCAAAAATTTTGAAAAAAATATTTTTAGAATCTATAGAAAAAATGTGATGAGACTCTAGTTTGCATTATCTTCAAATTCTTCACGGTTTAGCCGTTATAGCTGCCCAAATGTGAAGATTTAGTTAAAAATAATAATTTTAGTGTCCGGTTTGCCCAAAATTTGTAAACCACTATTGTGGGATCACCCAATAATTGTGTAATTAAAAAAAAAAATTCTTTGAATGCTAATACGGTATTCATTCATTATTTCATTGACTGTACATCCTTCAAACTTAGAACCCATTGATTTCCAATCAATAACTCCTTAGACTTTAGTCTGTCAAAATATTTAGAAGCAGTGCAATGACCAAACATTTAGAATACAACTGTTTTATGCCATTTTCCATTGTTTTTCCCATGTCTGTAGAAAAAAGAAATTTTTGAATTCCAATTTAGTGTTTGTTCATTTTTTTGAACTTACAACCCACTTACTTCTAATGACTTTAGTTTGTAAACTCCTGGGAGTTAGTGCAATGACCAAATCTTTAAAGAAAAGAATACAACTGTTGTATGCCATTTTCCACATAGACTGGATAGGAAATGGATAACTTATAGTAAATTTGATGCACCGTGCATTTCTATATTTCCCTAAGTGATGAGACAAAACAACTTTTCAACTCATTTCCATAACGTGCTTTTCTCCACTGACTAACTTGACGTAATGTCTTTCCAACAATAACATTTTAAATATATTAAACTATTAATAGCATTTTATTTTCATAGTTCATAATGATAGTGCTGATATTTTTGGATTGTATTCGTGTGTTCATTTTTTCATCAACATTTCAAATCATACTCCATCATTGTTCATCAAGATGATGGATCATGGAGTATGATCCGAAATGTTGATGGATCAAACTGCTTATAATCCCGATGATGGATCATGGAGTATGATCTGAAACATTCATAAAAAAAAATGAACAAATAGTTACAATCTAGAAATATCAGCACTATATTAAACCAGTCAATATGGTGATTGTTGAATTGGTATATTTTCAAAAATTTAATAAAAGATTAATATTGAATTATTTGGTTAGAGTATTTAATTTTTTATTAATCAATATATTAAAATTATTTGTATTCAATAAATATATAAATAGTTGTAAGAATTAAAAATTAAGGAATAAGATCATTATTGTAACATTTCAAAAAAAAAGTTAATTTATTTTTTGAATGAAAAATATATAATTAAAAGGCATTGAACATTGTAAAAAAGACACAAATAATATCTAAGGATATGAGTTATTGAGAACTCAAGTTGTTAAAGTGTTCTATTATTATAAGATATGTGCATATTTTGCTCTTTTCTTTCATTAGTTTTACATTTATTTTAGTCTTTTTTGTCTTTAGATATGTTAATTTTGTATTATAGGTTTCTCTTTTTCTTTATTAATTTTATACTTATTTTGGCTTATTGTCTTTAAACATTGGTGGATGTGAGATTATCGACCAAACAATAATAATGAAAGAAAACATTACATGAAAGAGTTACTTAAAATTAAGAGGGTCTTGTTAGGCTCAAGCTTCAACTCTTTATTTTTTTAATGAATAGTGTATATAATATCATTTATTAAATATTGTTACACATATTTATTAAAAAAATATGGGTGAAAATATTCACACCTTGAAATTTCACATGGGGTAGAGCTCTAATCAAAACATAATTACATAAATTCATTACATGACTAGAGCAAGAGCACTAGAGGATGAGAAGGATCTTGATCATCTGATTTACCCCATACATCATCATTGTCTAAAGTGTCCATATGAGGGTCCCACCCAATATTTTCTTTAACACCCAGAACAAGAGAAATAGCAAAATCCAACTAATGAAACTTGCTAGTGTTATGCTAGCCAACAACCTCAAAACTAGAGGCCAAGGGAGCGGCAGACCAATGGTAAGGTAATGACCATCCTTGTTGTGCATGATTGCTTCTCACAAAAGGAACAGAGCATCAAGAATGAACATCTTAATTTCGATGAGTAGATTGGATACAACCTCGATGAAACCCACAAGGTACAGACTAACCTTAGTTGGAATCGAATTAACTCCAACAATAATATATAGGGCATTACCTAAAAGATCAAGCAACATCGAGAGGTGAGAAACCCAAAGTGTAACCTTGTTGTCTTGCATTTGAATATGTATAAGAAAATTAAAATAAATCATGGCTTTAGAATAAGAAAACAAATTATGATCAACAAAACCTCCGAAAAAAAATATCAACATTTTTGTCTCTCCAAATGCTAAAAATAATTTCCACCTTGAAAGAATTGAAAATATGAGTATATTTGAAAGGAATTCTAGGCCAATCCCTTAACAACACCATTTTCCAAGAAAAAGTTTATGGTGAAAATACTTAAAAACTCATGAATCTAAGTCCAAGAAGCTTGAGATTTGGACAAAACCCAAAAATATGTTTAATAAATTATTAATTACCACAAAAAAAAACATCAAGGGTCCAAAATCCCCAAATGGGTTGACATGGAACAAATATGAAGGCCTTGGAAAAAATACACCAAGAAAAATAAGTGAGCTTTGGCTCAAGAATGGCTATCCAAATGGTGTAGAATTTGCACTACCAAACCATTAATAGAGATTATAAAAACCATATTTGATCTTTAAGATATACACCATAATAAAATGAGGAAAAATTTAAGAATAGCCTTAGTGAGCCTTCTAATTTCTAAATGGAGTATCAAGATACCATTTCCAATCTTTTCACCATAGATTGTAAGACCGAAATCCAATTTTATGTATCATATATGTAGGGATAACTTGCCAAGAATAGTCTCAAAAGTTTATTGATACTAATTAGATAAATGAAACTTCACTTTAGGCTTTGGCCAATTCTAAAATTTGTGGGTCATTTTAGAAAAGAGATCTAGAAGAGTCTTGATGCCATTTTTGAAAAATCTCAAAGAAAAAATCTAAGGGGTCTTAGCAAAGGTCAATCTTGGAAATATAAAATAAGGGTCTACTAGATTGACTGTTTTATTTGATAAACCATTTCAAAAACCAAATCCATTCCATAGTTTAGCTAGGGCCTTATTCCTTCCCAATCTCTACATTTAATATGTTTTAACATAAAATTTCCTTGGATTTAAATGGGATCTTTCATAATGAGAAGGATTTGAAATTCAATCTTCTCCTATGTTGGCCTCCCAAAAGGGACACTAGAAAAAATGGAAAGGAAAACCAAAATTTTCCATACCTCATTACCTTCTAAGGCTTGAATGACCCATTTGGCACACAAAACAAAGCCTTGGAATTGGTTGGAAATTAATCCAAGACCCTTAGAATCATGTGGGAGACACCAATACTCCCAAGCCAATTGATGAAACATTCTACATTTTCACAAGAGGACAAAAGAAAATCCTTAAGGATATTTTAAAGCTTTAGAAGAGATCCAACAAGAGGAGTAACTTACACATGAGTGGCCACTAGAATCTTGGAAAAAATCTAGAATTTTCCTACCGAAGATAGAAGTTTAGTGACCCAGTATGTTAATTTCTTCTCAATTTTGGATAAAATAGCTTTCTAAAGAGAAATTGGAGAAACTTGAAAAGCAAAGGAATAACCAAGAATCTAAAAAATTATTCATTCTTGGAATCTTTTTATAACCATAAGAGTCAAGACAAGGAGGCCTAGCTAAAAATAAGTATCTATAACATTGAGTTTTATAGATAGGTCATTTAATGCTAGAACTTGAGACTTTAAAAAAATTGTCCAAGAGATGAAGAACTTAATTGATGTTATTTTCCTCTTGTAGAAGAGTGAGAAACATGAATAATAAAAAAAATGGCAATTCACTAGTTGAACGACAAGATTAGGTAAGAAGATACCTTTGACTAGTCCTTGAGAAATAGAATAAGCTGAAAGGTATCCAAAAACTTCAACGAAAAGCACATATAGGGTGGGGATTTAAGGGTAACATTGGTAGGGATTAAAGGATAACATTGGTAGATAGACCAAAAAAGGAAAAATGCATAGTTATATTTATGGTGATTGATAGTGATACATGTTGAACCATTAGAGAAATTCATACACATTAATTAAATGAAATAAGTAGCAAAATCCTAAAGCCTAAAGCATTACAAGGATAAAATGCCAATCAATGTAGTCATAAAATTTAGAAAGAACAATTTTAATGAAAAAGGGCCAACTAATGAGATTATTAACCCCGTTTTATGTATATCCCCAAACTATAATATTATTATCAAAAATATGGTTGTACTTAATAAATTTAGCTTGTTTAGGGCACATAATCTAAGGAAGATGAAACAACGTAAGTGCAAGAGCCTTTAAAATAATCTTGTAGGAGACATTAAGATGTGATCATCCTCTAATTTTAGATATCTTCAACACCATAAAAATAAGCTATGAATTTTAAGAAATGATAGTGAGGGTATGTTCAGGATCATCATGGAAAAAATAGGCCCTTAAGTGGCGAAAGATTAAGAAAAAATAGAGTTAGGCAGCTTGACATAAAAATTTGAATAAGTTATCTATATTATTTCAAAAATATGTAAGAATAGAATTTGTAGCAAATTGAATGTAGTTTCTAAACTACTAGGTTTTTTTTTTTTAAATCTATTTAGTGAAAATTTGAAATTTCAATGCAAAACACCCTAAGTGGAAAAAAAATAAAAAGTAGGTGTGTCGATACCACCCTAACCACAATAAATGATAAAAAAAATTATAAGATTTTAGATAGAGACTCATGTCCCAATGTGATGCATTTTTTTGTAATTTTTTCCAAGTAAATAATTAATTATGGATTTTTATTACAACTTTTAAAATATAAAAATCATATGTCCGACCACCTTAACTTGGTCAAAACTTCATGAAATTCATTATTTTTTTAATCCTATAGCATGAAGCACAAAATGTGATACTGTTTGAAAGCTATAGATGTTTTTTCAATCAACCTATCAATCAAGACTTTAGTCGTATTTCAAATAGAAAATGAATAATAATTATTTATTAAATTCAAAGTAAAGAATAATTTATATTGGTGGAAATATGAGAATCTCCTTTAAAAAACCTTTTCATTTCATCAATTTTGGGTAAAAAAAAAGTCGTTAGCCACATATTCTACACATACCCATATATCGCCACTTTTTGGCTGATTATGATCCTACACATACTCATGAGATCTAATACGCCATGATCACCTACAAAACCAATGATAGCCAATTTCACAAGAGAGTAGAGCAAGAGGATAGATTTCTTGATATGGATGCAATTGTTGGTTAAGGAGCTTGATCTTATTGGTTATGGAGCATATTTCAGTACAAGGGGTAAAGGGGGTACCCCCCATAGAGATTGGGTGGCCCATTCCCATAGAAAAGGTTTAGGGGAAACACCCCCAAAATCCAAACTTTATATATATATAATTTCTCAGTGTAAATTTGGGCCATTTGTCATTACCTATCACAAATCTAATGGTAGAGATTATGTTGGATTTTCTTTCCCTAGAAGGAAACCCTTTTTATGAGGGAATTGTATTATAGCTATGTATTTTATTGTGTGAGGAGATTGTGAGAGAGAAAAGATGAAGTTACAATGGATGTGTTGCAAGTTGTATCCCTCCATTTTATTGTTTCTCTATGAACGTAGCCCATGTTGGGTGAACATATTTGTCTAAAAAACCCTCTCCAATTTTGAGAGAATGCAAGAAAAAATCATATAAAAGTGATGGAAGAAGTGATGAATGGAGGACTCAACATGACCCTCCAATGACTAAATCCATCATAAATATACAATAGGTATCCCCCCGTGTGAAAGAAAAAGTGAGACTACAAATCCTCCCCCATAATGAAGTAGCTAGTTTGCCAATGGTAAACGCTAGAAGACATAATACAATCCATTGCCTATAAACAATATCCATCCCCTTAGGAAGAAACAAGTCCAATGGTTGATGTACAAGAAAATTCTGACTCCAAGAAAAGAGATGAGGGAAGAAGTATCACAATGAGTCTCTAAAAAATGATCAAGTTTCTCCATGCTAGAGTATACCACAACAAAATCAGGTGATACCCCAATCAAAGAAGATGAAAAACCAAGACTATATGGAAACTCATGTAGAATGATCTCCAAAGAAAATGATGGTTTGTTAATAGTTGTGATGTAATTTTCATCAAAGAGGAGATTGATATCCTCAAGTGTGTCCTCTAAATCTATAATAGTTGTGATGTAATTTTCATCAAAGAGGATATTGATATCCTCAAGTGTGTCCTCTAAATCTATAATATGAGATTCATAAAATTAATTTGATATGTCTATCAAGTAAGCATCCTATAATGCTAAATTTAAAATATTATGATGGTCCTACTAAACTGAAGTAATCTTTGAAGAAGTGGGAATGAGGGGAATCCCAATCAATGATTCTACACAAGGAATCAATGAAGGTAAATTACTAACAACTATCTTTGTAGGAGGAGGAAAATCTTAAAAAACCTTATCATCCTCATCGTCCAAAGATCCAAAGTGCTCCATAAATTCAAACTCCTTAAGAGTATCATAGTCATATGGTATATTTTTTGAATCATCAAGAGGTACCAGATAATATAAGATAGGATCATTTATTAATGGTTATGTATCATGATATCCATTTATATTTCCAAATTTTTTCTCCAAAGATCATGAGGACACCCAATGTATGCAATGATATTCTAAGTGTCATCAGTAACATACATAGACCAATATATCTCTTATAATATATTCCCTATTAGATGTCCAGAAAAATTCTTGCATGGATTACCTAGTTGGAGAACAAGACCATACAAATATTGAAAAAGATAAATCCAATGGAGATGTTTCAATATACCATCTCTCCATTGTTTATAGTTTCCCCTTTCGAGATGATTAAAGAAGGATGAAATGAAAATACTATAATGAACTATGATTTATCTCTAAATTTATAAAGAAATCAACCCTCAACAACAATTAGAAACTCCCAAATATGATGAATAGTAAAAATGAACCGTCCCCCCCAAAAAAAATTAAAAAAAAAATTCTCTAAATATCAAGATGCCCAAGTTATCAATCATAATGCAATATTTATTAAAAATGAAGAAAAGATACATGTGGCTTAATCTATAAAATATGCATGGATATATATGAATATCTCCTCAATACCTTTCCAATACCATAAGAATCCAAAAAATAGATAAATAGGAAAAGAGTTATGAGCTCAAAGGTGAAAATGAGATATATGACTTCAAACAACAGTAACTTATACTAAAAGAAAATTTTGATAATGATACCTATAGCACTAGAAGTTATATGGAACTAACATTGTAATGACTATAGGAAGTCAAAAATATGACACCTAGGTGGAAAGTTATGGCTCTCAAAATGAATTTCCCAATCAGAGCTTCAAATGAGGCCTGATGGTCCCTAGTGGTTGATGGGTGGTCTATTGATGGAACTTTTATCAACACATTGGTTAGTAAATTCTTTAGCTATAGAATAGGTATTGGTATTGCTAGGGGTTTATAAATTGGTAGAGTGATGAAATGATCTCCCAGGTGACTTTTGCTAGTAGTGAGATTCAATCATTGGGTGGAAAGGAACATGTCACCCATGATTTCCATGATGATGGTGGGCTTATCCCATACATTGGATGAGACTAGGGAAAAGGACCAAGTGATAAAAAATACTTGTCAATTCAACTAAAAAACTAAATAATTTTTAATTTAAAAATTATGTACATATTACTGACTCATTCCCACCAACCCAAACCGATGCCACAACTAGGTAATATTCACCAAAGATGCTCTACAACTATGCACTTGACTATGTTTTAGAACCATACAATATAGATATTCATGATTTATAGATTTCATAGAAGTGTACAAATAGGATTCCTGCATACTCTATCAAACCTCCAAAAATGGTCAATTTTTTTTTCACCTAAATATAAAGTGTTTTATATGAAAATAAGTGGTTTGGGGGGGGGTTTTGGACTCAATTATGAGGTTCATATTGCTCCAAAATTCACCGAAAAAAATCTCATTCATAAATCATCCTCAAATATGAGAAGGGGTTTCTAGATTTGGAGATCTAATACCATGTAAAAGATGATAGTTTAAGAAACATGATGTATTTCTTGATATGGATTCCATAATGTACAATGATTAATAATGGATCAATGATAGTACACCATACATTACATAATATACATGAGGTCTTTCTTATATACGCAAGGTTGAGAGATATGATAAAACAAGATTGTGACAAGTGTCTTAATATTATGTCATGAGACAATTAAAGATAAGATAAGATAAGATCACATGAAAAAGAATTCTAGATATTTTCCTAAAGTCCTAGGTAAATTTAACATGTGAACATGTCTAAACAAGACCTACTAGGTGAACTAATTAGGCAATATACATTGTTCACACCAATAACAATTTGATAATTCCTTTGTTAATAAATTTTCCTAAGAAATTGAAATGAAAGTATTCAAGATAAAATTTATGAAGATCCCCACCAACACAATCCCAAAGGGCCTTTTAAATTTTACAAGAGAAACTAACAAATTCAAGGGATTTATCATTAGTCATGTGAAAAAACTTATAGAGCTCAATGATTGGAGAGAAATTGATCATCAAATTCTCATTGAGAAGAAGAGAGTTGATAAAGAACAAAATTGAAGCACTCTTGTCAATAATGCTCACATTTAAGAGAGTTCTCTTGAACTTCTAAAACCTATTCATAATTCCAAATGAATTCTTGAAGGATATCAAGGAGTTCAGAGCAACTACTTTCCATCCCTAGTTTTTTAATTTCTTGAGAGGTGTGACAAGAACAAAGAGCTTGAAAGAACTCTTTAGAAGCTCTATCACCAACCTTAAGCCAATGCATGTGAGCTTTAATCTAGGAACGTATATTCAAATTATTATCATGAATTTACTTCAAATGGCAAAGCTCGACCACCCATAGCTACAAAGTAAGAAAAAGGGGTTGGATTTGAACATCACAATAATATAACTCTATGGATTTCATGTTGTGGCCTCATATGAACAATGCAAAAACCTAGCCAACTAACAACTGGATAGATACAAAGGAAGTTGGATATGTTCTTGATAGCCCAATTTCACTAGTAAATCCAAAATATCTACTAAGAAGGCCTGGGCTATAGATTCTACACTCTATAGATGTGGGCCACCATGGACTAATGAATCAAAAAAGATGTGTTGAGGAAAAAAACACATGTTTTCAAGCATGAGGACAATGATTTTTTATTGAATACAAAAATTGATAAGATTTAATGATAAGAGAGAGTACGCTTTGGAAAAGGTTCCACTAGAAGAAGAAATTGACTATCAAAAGAAGTGTAAGATTTGGCCATGAATATAAGCATCCAAGATCTGCAAGCTTAATGGAAAGAAAAAAATACTCAAAAGATCAATATGGCAAGACTAAACTATATTTATATCAAAGAATGCAAATATAATGTATATACAACGTATGAGAAAACCTTGGTTATATAGACAAAGGTGAGACATATGAAAATTATTTTAATCTTATGATATGAGACATAAATTAAAAATTCCCTAGAATTTCCCTAATTAAACTTAAATGCTAAGATATGAAAAGAACCCAATAGTGGAACTAGTTAGGTAATAACCATATTCGCACCAATACCCCCTTAAGTGCAAATTAGCGGGGGAAAGAAAACATGGAAATATGTTTCCTAGATGCAAGGCCTAATGAGGTACCGATGTATAAAATAATCTCTTACAATTAGAGAAAGGAGAATAACCAATGGAAAAAAAGCACATCGCCAAAAGAGAGAAAAACACAAGAAAAATGCTCTCTAGAAGATGAGAAGGACAAAACCTCATGTGAGAAAAATTTCCCCCATAAGAGAGAATTAAGAGAGAAGGTCATATGGTCCCTTGAATAAATGTCCCACACCCCCACTAGATGTCACAAATAATGATACTTAATCTCAATGAAGGGTTTGGTGAAGATACATATAACTTTCTCTATCATAGGACAATACCACAAATCAATGGCATGCTCTTATATCATATCCTTCATGTAGTGCATATGGATCTCAATATTTTTTTCATTCATGTTTAACCAGGTTCTTTGAAATCTTAAAGGAACTCTTATTATCATAGAAGATGATAGAATGCCATAGAATGGTGAAGCCAAACTTAGTCAAAATATTTTGAAGCCAAATTGGCTTAGTGGTAACATTAATAACTCCTCAATACTCAACCTCGATTGAAGTTCAAGAGCACTCACATTTTTCTTCTTACTCTACCAAAAATGGGGCCTTAACCAAGATAAAATTTATAGCTAGAATTGGACTTACGATTGAATCAATATCACCAGTCTAATTAGAATCTATATATCGAACCAAGTTGAGTTGTGTACTTTTTGCATTATGTGAATCCCATGTCGATGAGTCCCATGTATGTAATATAAGATATTTTTAGAAGATTTACAATGAAACTTATGTGGTTCCTACATAAAGTGTGAAACCATTCCAACCACAAATTAAAATGTCAGGACAAGTGTGAGAACTACATAGATGAGACTCCCAACAAGTTGACAATATAAAGTGGCATCAACTAGTGGAGCATAACCCTTCACTTCAAGCTCGACTCCAAAAGAAAGGGAGTCAGAGAAATTTTATGATCATACATGTGGAATTGAAATAGTAGATCAAGAGCATACATGCATTGAGCAAGAGTGATCTGAAAAGAGGACTATGTGATCTCGATCTTGGCAAAGTAGTGTAAAGGGCCCAAGTCAGTCATAGGAAATATGGAATGTAGAGAAGATTTTACTTTTGCAATGACGGATGATGAAATCCCTAATTATCAAGTCATCAACATAGAGACCAAGAAGAAAATGAGGTTCATCCTATCAGAAAATTTAGGTATTCAAATATTAGTAACATCTAGAGAATCTAATTAAATGAAGAAAGGAGTCCATTTTGGTGTACCAAGCTCAAGGGGCCTACTTGAGGCTATAGATAGATTTCCTCAACTTATAAACTAATGAAGAATCCCAAAAATATCCCTATGGTTTCTCTAAATAAATCTCCTCCTAAAGATCCCCATGAAGAAATGCACTCTTCACATCTATCTAATATGCAACCCAAGCATGAGTTGCAATAATAGCAAGATTCAAGAAAAAGGAGTTTATCTTAGCAACAAGGGAAACGATCTCTATATAATCAATAACACTGTAAATGTATTAAACCAGTCAATAAGGTATTTTAAAAATTAATAAAAGATTAATATTGAATTATTTGGTTAAAGTGTTTAACTTTTTTATTAATTAATATATTAAAATTATTTGTATCCAATAAACATATATATAGTTGTAAGGATTAAAAATTAAGCATAAGAATAGTTTTCTAGCATTTCAGAAATTTTTTAATTAAATTAGTTTTGAAATGAGAAATATATAATTAAAAGACATTAAACACTGTAAAAGGGAGATGAACAATCTATAATGATATGAGTTATTGAGTAGGTAAGTTCTCAAGGTGTTCTATTATTATGACATATGTGCATATTTTGTTCTTTTCTTTGTTTAGTTTTACATTTATTTTAGTCTTTTTTGTCTTTAGATATGTTAATTTCTCTCTTTTTTTTTAATTAATTTTATATTTTTTTGGTTTTTTGTCTTTAAATATTGGTGAGTGTGAGATTATGGACCAAACAATAATAATGAAGGAAAACATCACATGAAAGTGTTCCTTAAAATTGAGAGACTCTTGTTAGACTCAAAGATTCAATTGCTATTTTTAAAGAGTAATGTCTATATTAGCATTTATAAAATAGTGTTACACATATTCAAAAAGATGTGGATGAAAATAGTCACACCTCTAAAGTCCAAATAGGACAGAAGTCAAATCAAAACACAATTATATAAAGTCACTACATGACAAGAGCAAGAGCACTACGGGATTAGGAGGATCTTAGTCATTCAATTTACCCCTTATATTAACAATTTCTAAAGTGTCTGTATTAGAGTTCCACCCAATATTATATTTAGTATCATTACCATTTTTTATATTCATCATCTAGGACAAGAGAAATAGCAAGATCCAACTAAGGGAAATTGCTTTAGTGTCAAGTCAGCTAACAACCCCACAACTAGAGGTTGAGGGAGAGGTAGATAAATGATGAGGTAGTGACCATCCTCATTGAGAATGATCTCTTCTCACGAAAGGAAAAGAGGACCAAGCATGAACATCCCAATTTCCATAAGTAAACTTGTGAGGTAGAGATTGACCTCAACTAGAGATGGGAATCAAAGGAATTCTAAGAACAATATGTATGGCATTACCTTGATGCTCAAGAAACACTTGGAGGTGAGTAACCTCAAGTGCAACCTTGTTGCCTTGCATTTGAACCTAAATAAACACATTAAAACAAACAATGACTTTAAAATAAAGGAAAAATATGATCAACAAAAATTCTACAATGAATAAAAATATTTTGTTTTTCCAAATGCTAAAAATAATTTCCACCCTGAAAGCATGCCAAATTTGAGTATATCTAAAAGGGGTTCTAAGCCAATCCCCTAATAGAATCATTTTCCAAGAAAAAGGCTCTAGTTGAAAAGACATAAAACTATCACAAATTCAAGACTAGGAAACTTGATCTTTAGGGAAAAATAAAAAAAGATGTTTACGAGATTCTCGATGACCACCAAAATGACATCAAGGATCTAGAATCCCCAAATGGGTTAACCTAGAACAAATAGGAAGGCCGTGAAAAATAATACATAAGGATAAAAGATCAAGATTCAGCTCAATAATGTCTACCCAAATTATGCACTATGTACATTGACAAACCATTAATAGTGATTACAAAAACCATCTTTGATTTAAGGTAGACACCATCAAAAAAAGGAGGAAAAAGAAAATAATAGCCATTGTGAGGCTTGAAATTTCTAAATGAAGTATCAAGATACTATTTCCAATATTTCCACCATAGTTTGTAAGATTGAAATCCTAATGAGAGCAAAACTTTAAGATATTTAAGAGATTCTTGATTATCACAAAAATGATAGCATGGATCCAAAATCTGCAAATGGATTAACTTGGAACCAATAAGAAGGCCTTGGAAAATAATACACAAGGATAAATGATCAAGCTTTGGCTCAAGAATGGCTACCCAAATGATGTAGAGTGTACATTGTAAAACCATTAATAGTGATTACAAAAACCATCTTTGATTTAAGGTAGACACCATCAAAAAATGAGGAAAAAGCCAAGAATAGCCATTGTGAGGCTTGAAATTTCTAACTGAAGTATAAGGCTACTATTTCCAATATTTCCACCATAGTTTGTATTATATCATATCTATAGGGATATTACCAAGAATAGTTTCAAAAGTTTCATGATCCTAATTGGACTAATGAAACTTCAATTAATCTTTTGGCCAAGTTGAAAAGCTTTGGTTCATTTTAGAAAAGAGATCTAGAAGATTCTTGATCCCCTTTTTAAAAAACCTCAAAGCATAAATCTAAGGATTCTTAGCAAGAGTTCGGTCTTGAAAATATAAAATAGGGAACTACCATATTAACTATTGATTAATTGATAGACCACTACAAAAACCAAATCCATTCCATAATTCAACTAGGAATCAATGACTTCCCAATCTCTAAAAATATCTTCGTCACAAAATTACCTCAAATTTGAATGAGATCTTTCATTAAATAATAATGACATGAAATCCCATCCACTTCCAAGATGGTCTCCCAAAAGGTACATAAGAAGAAATACAAAGGAAAACCAAAAAATTTCATGCATCATTACCTTATAAAGCTCAAATGATGTTAAAAGGTGCAAGACAACTGGGGGGGGATGAATTAGTTGTCGCCAAATTCAAACACAAAACTTCTAACACTTATCAACTTCACAACCACACTATTCTCTTATTAATTATGAGAATTGAATTCAAATAATAGAAAACAAAATTAACACAATGAACACCAGATTTTACGTGGAAAACCCAATAAGGGAAAAACCACGTTGAGAATTAACTCACAATATAAAGTGATAGCAAAACTGAATACAAGAGGCTCACTAACAAGGACTCACTGCCCAAATACAAAGGCTCACTACCTACAAATACAAAAGCTAACAAAAATATCCACCATAGAAATTTACACACACTCATAGCCTTGATTATAAGATTGCAGAAACCTTCAACTCACTACTTTCAGGAATCTAACACAATAAAGTATTGCTTCCTCAATTCAATTTCGTACAACTCTGCTCTTCACACGTGGATTACTTCATTAATTTATATGATTTAATCCTTTGCATCTCGACTTGCATTTATACCATCTTCAACCTTAGAAACTTTCTCAGAGGTTGGCCACATACGCTTCATTTCATAAATTCAAATTAGGTCGGCAGCTCAACATTCCCGCGGTAGAAAGGAATGAGAGTGGACCAATTAAACTCTTAACCAAGACCAAAAGCAACATCTCAGATCAACCACACACTTAATTAAATTTTTTAATTCTCCATATGAAGTGTAAATGCCAGATCGGCCAAACCTAATGAAAACAAAAATGAACATTCAAGTACATGCTTCCCAACAAGAAGATAATGCGCGGATGATGCAAAATTCTTCATTATGCTCGAGAACACATCTCATATACCTTCTAACATAGAACACCTTCCAACAATTCATCCAAACTGTGCAAACACACACAACTCTGGAACTAAACTTCTAGAGCACCAAACCACAAACATCTTTGCCAGAATCCAAAGAACACCATTTCAAGACATATTACATATTAGGTTTTTCATATGTTTCTTCTTTCTTTGGAATCTCTTCTTCTTTTTGTGATTCAGATTCTTCTTCAACATCTTCAACTATTGTGTACTAAGTTGCAACTTTTCATTCACTTTAACATCAGTACTTTCAACTATTATGTTGAGTCTCTTATTGAAACACTTAGATACTTTACTATGTGTAGAATATTAGGTAAGAATATGCCTTCATCACATCTAGACTCAAAACTACTTAAACCTTCTTCATCTCTTTTTATAAAGAATTTGCTACCAAAAATCCTAAAATAACCAACATTGGTTGACTTACCATTCCAAAGTTCATATTGAGTGTTTTTGGTATTTACAGTTAATTGCACTCTAATTAGAGTATACACAATTGTATAGACAACCTCTTTGCAATAGTTATTTGATAAATTTCCATCATGAAGCATTATCCTAGCCATCTCCTTGGCTATCCTATTCTTCCCCTTTGCTACACCATTTTACTGAGGTGTCCTTGAGGCTACAAATTGTCTTTTAATACCATGTTGATCACAATGATATGAAAACTCTCTTGAGGTGTATTCTCCACCCTTATCATACCTTAAGAGTTTGAGTTTGTAGTCTGATTCCTTCTCAACCATCTTCCTAAAGATCTTGAACCTTTCAAATGCCTCTGATTTGTGCCTAAGAAATGTCACCCAAGTCATCCTTGAATAGTCATCAATGAAAAGCATGAAGTATCTCTCTCCATTTAATTCTCTTGTCCTTGTAGGACCACACAAGTTTGTATGCACTAACTGTAAGGGTTTTGTAGATGAGTGTTCTTTTTTCTTGAAGTTGATTTTGGTTTGCTTCTCATGTTCTAGAATTCATTGCATATGCTACTCATAGGCTTGTTAATTTTAGGCATGTCTATTACATTTTGATTTCTACTAACTTTGATTAGATTATCAAAGATTAAATTTCCAAGCTTTCTATTAACTACCAACTTTCTCACTTGTCCCATAATACAAATGCTTTCATATCCATCTCTAGTTTTAGTCTATTTGAGACTATACACATTGCTTCTTGTCCTTAAACCTTTGGCCACTAACTTTGCTAATTTCTTCCTTATTTCACAACCTTGATCATCAAACAAAATGTTATATCCACTATCAAAAATATGAATTACACTCAACAAATTGTGTTTAATACCTTCAACAAAGTAGACATCATTAATAGGTGGGTAAGTGCACCAAGATGGATCCCAAAAAGGGGGCTTAAGTGGCCACTTTTTTTTTCTGAAATCAAGAAATGCTGACCTTGGATGTGAAATTGAGGATAGTTACACTCAAAATTTTGAGATGGAACAAAAACAAGGATCGAAGTGCTCTGAGTCTACTTTCCAAACTACTAATTTATTTTCAAAATGGTTGAGATTAAGGGGTTAAACAAAGAGATGTACACAAATTGGTGTTGTTTTTGTCAGAAAAAACATAACATAGCAACTCTTGTACGACCTGACATGATGATCCTTTTTTTAGTTTTAATAAAATCGCTACGGTCAAAAGTTAGCTAACAACATCTAGTTGGTGCACAATTATTCTGATAATTTTTTAATGAATATTTGATTTTTTACTAATTTTCTAAGTGGGCACTTCCTAAAAAGCTGAATTTTGGCCATGCTCCCCCTACAATTTTTGGAAAGTAATATATTTTTTAAAAAAATTATTTGTTAAAATTTGTAGAATGGAGTCTAGTTTCTAAAA
>VDFB02057792.1:0-39595 GCA_007258455.2 Sequoia sempervirens
GGAATTCGCCTCGGTTGAATGTGCCAAAGGTTTACTTATTACAGCATAAAATAGACCGCAATAAGATCAAGTGGGAATTGCCCCCTAAAGGTAGATTGAAATTGAACTTTTATGGGGCCTCATGTGGCAACTTGAGGCAATTTGGTGCTGGGTTCATGATTAGAGATGAAAATGGCTCAATGCTTTGGGCAACCTCTATTAAGCTACCAGTTGGCATGAACAATGAAGGTGAATGCTTAGCTTTATTCATAAGGTATTGTGCAAACAAAGGTCTAAACAATGTTGATATCAAAGGTGACTCTGAAGTAGTTATAAGGGTGGTTATAACTAGTAGTGCTTAGAGCTAGAAGTTGAAATAATGGACAGATATGATTTCACCTTGGCTCAACTTAATTGGTGACCGTAAAATTTCTCATACCTATAAAGAAGCGAATGGGATGGTAGACTACCTCTCAAATCAAGGTATTGATGAAAATGTAAGCACTATCCAATCAAACAATCTCACAATATGGAAAGGGTTCTTGCCATATCTTGAAAAGGATGCACAGGAAAAAAAATAGGTACGAAGTGACTTATTTTCGGCGGTACTAGAGATGCAACTTGGCCCAAAGTACACTAGGATCTTGAAGTATACTTTCCCGAAAGTATAGAGAGAGGTGTAAAGAGTTTTTGAAATTTCCGGATATTAGAGATAATGCTTTAACAGAAAAACACTCAAAATATCGCAAACACAATGAACAACTTCATAATATGAAAAAGGCACGTAGCCAAGATTAATTTTGAATTTTCATTACAACTTATTTGTCTTGAAGATCACCCAGACATAAAGTTCAGTTTTAGCATTCTTATAAGATAATACTAACATAGATTGTTCATTCCTAGTAACTTGTTCGAATCTAATGGTGGTCCTAACAGTGAAAACGATATTCAGATTTGCAGCAACTAATGGTGGAGCATAGAAATCAGAGAACCTGAGAAATTTGCTGGATTGAAATGTGAAATCCCTGATGGTGTGCCTAGAACTGCTTCAAGAACCACGTCTAAACATTTGAAGACCTCCGGAATCTGCACACCTAATAGTCCGCCCCTAAACACCCTATGAAGACTAGTGGTAGTGAATCCTTGAAGAGCAAGCCACATATTTTCCACAGTATGCAACGATTTAACTTAGAAACAACACGTCTTTCCATATTCTATTATTTTATGACTAAGGTTTTTGTCCCAATCATGTTAGAGTTAGGGTTTTCATCTTGTTGAAGATTTCCTTCAAAGCTCGGCAGAGAGAAATAAAAATCAAATCAATTTCCTGAATGACGCCTTCCTTCCAATCGATCCTTTTAATATTTTCTGAGTTGCCAAACTCGTCTCCCCCAAAAGGTAGTCGATCCCCAATGAAGATTTTATTTCCATTATCAAAAAATCACGAGCTCATCCATTTTCAATAAGTCACCCTTAATGGTGAATAATTGACTTAGGCATATTTTAATTTATTAACCCCCAAGCTAAGTTGCCTAGGGACCAGGAGTTGTAACGTTGTAACTTAAAGTGGCCCTGCCATTAATAATAATGAATAATTAAATAAACTCACAAACTATAGCTTTTTAGCTTCGATTTGATTATTCTCTTATTCCCTTATATTATGATTTATTTCTAATCTCCGGGAATGAAAGATTAGAAAATTCCTTCACAAGTGAGATCAAGCGAAGAGGGACATTACAGTCCTACCTTCCCGGGATTGCTGGTCCTCAAGCAATCTCAAATTAGGATGCTGTAGAATCTCTTCCCCTTCCAAAGTTGCATCCTCAATTGGTAAATCCTTCCATTTGATCAAGTATTCTCAAATCACCTTATTTTTCAATTTCCTCTCTCTCTCTCTCTCCAATCTGCAATACCTTCAGGAATTAACACCAAATTTCCTTCTTGAGGCAAGACACATGGAAGATGTTATGAATCTTATTGCCCTTTGGAAGTTCAAATTCATATGGAACTTCGCCAATTCTCCTCACTACCCTGTAAGGTCCATAAAAGCGTGGCTTAAGTTTTTCTACACCACTTTTCTTCAATGAGAATTATATGGCTGCAAACACAGAAAAACTAAGTCTCCAACCTCAAATGATCTTTCAACTCTGTGCCTATCCACATACATTTTCTACTAGTTTTGCACATGCTGCAGATTGTCCTTCAATGCCTTTGAGAATATCTTGATAGTTTTGCATTGTCTCCTTGGCTCGTGGGACCCTACTATCATCAAAGGCCAAATCTACAAATGATAAGGCATCATACCCATATAAGACCCCGAAGGGAGACATGCCAATCGACATGTGGTAGGTGGTATTATAGCAATACTCACCTAAATGCAACCATTTGATCCAAGCACGCTGCTGCCCTAACACATAATTCCGTAGGATATCCCTCAATCCATTTATTTACTATCTTTGTCTGACCATTAGTTTGAGGATGGTAGCTTGTGCTTGGTGTCAATTTTGTGTTTGCCAAATGGAACAACTCCTACCAAAACATACTTAGAAACCTGTTGTCACAATCATTGACGATCATTTTGGGGAGTCCATGTAATCTGAACACCTCCTTGAAGAATAATTCTACCACTTGAACTACAGTGTAATTGGTAGATATAACAAGGGCTAAGGAAGAGGGCCCTGCAAGGTTCCCTCCACTAAGCTCTTGTGGAGCTAAGGTCAACAACTTTGTGAAGATCGCTGACAAGGCCGGAACTTCATCCAGAGAGTTAAACATGCACTTTATAGGAGTGCTATGTTTCACCTCAACGGATAGGAGGACTACGCATGATGTTCATCACTAGGCTCTCGGTGACAAACTCAGGGGAAGCTGGGGCTTGCTTCGTCACTAGGACAGATAAGCTAACGCAGTACCACCTTTTGGAGAAGGTGGGCTCCTCTTACTCCCTCCATTGCTAGAGGGGCCATCCTCTACCTTTGGCCTTGTCGAGGGATGTGAACTCCCCCCAGACGAGGTGAGGGGCACAAAGGAAGAGGAGAAATCCGCAGGGGATACCATCAAAGTATTTAGCATATTCATGTGCTTTGAAAAGGAGGGACATCCGAAAGGGACATCAGCAAATGCGGTTCCGCCGAAGGAGCGATGAACACTTGCACCCTTTTGGGGTCAGGTGCACTCATGGCGGGAGCCAGAGGCGAGACTGAACTAGGTTGAATGGGAGCAGAGGAGAGGAGAGGGGAAGACAGCAAGAAGAGGCCACGACATGAGGCGGTCCATCTCCTGAATCGCTTCCCTTGCGAGTGGCACGCTCAGCCAGAGCCTTTAGTTGGCTGGCACTTGTCATAGAAGACTCAGCTCTTCCAGCCTAGGGGTTGGAGGTTGCAAAGGAACAAAAGGCTCCTCCTCAACCATGGGAGTGTCCACTACAACCATTTCTTGCGAAGGAATAGACTCCTGAACAGGAGCAGGAGAAGCAGGTTGGGAGACATCAGGGGGACTCGACTCTAGTGCCTCAGCAACGAGCCTCTTCCCGTTTACTGCTTTGGGAGAAAAAGTGGTAGGAGGCTGTGGAGGCCGAGACAGAGAAGACTCCCCACGAGAACCTTTTCTCTTGCCATATCTAATGGGCCTAGGCTTCGTGGGTAGGATAGGAAGCTCAAATGCGAGATGCTTAGGCTTTCGCCAAGTGGGCACCATAGGATTCTCCTGCAAATGTGGAGTGGAATTTGATGGCGCCACAGCGGGGCGAGAGGAAGTGTCAGGTTGAACAGCGAAAGAGGAAGAAGGATCTCAGGACTGCTTCTCTTCTTCTCTTCTATGTGCCTTGGTGGCATCACTGTCAGCTTTTAAACATGCCCTATGCGACATAACATAAGGTGATGGAGGGTATCTCATTTTCGGCCTTAAACGTCCTTTCTTATAATTTTGATACGTTCGGTACAAGATGTCCTTCCTAGGTGGGAGAGGACCGACTGGTGCAGGTCAAAAGTAATCTAAGGAATAACTACCATGCTCAACTGGTGGTCTATAACCAGTGTTGTGGATCTCATGTATGGAACCCTCATGAATGAATTTCAAACATTTGTGCACAATCGAGGAAACTGCATTCATAGCTACTAGCCTGGGGATACCTAGCTTTACTATGAAGAGCTCAGACCCTGGGATAATGTCGAACAAAAGATTCATAGATTTAGGTCCAACGAGAACCGATAGGACAATACTACCCAGAGGAGGTACGGAAAGTCCGTTGTGCGTACGGATGGTGTTTACAGGTGTATTATACCCATCTTTATGCAGAAAGTTGATTAGCATGATCTCCTCAGTTATGATATTCACTTGAGACATCAGATCAACAAGAACACCTGCTACAGTGTTTCTATTGATTCACATTAGGGATATAAAGAGGAGATGGTTCTCTATTAAAACCCGATGGTAGATCTACTTGAGGTGAAAGTTTACTTTTGTTATACTTGCTCACGGGCTGCTCAAAGGGATAGGTTAGTCTGGAAAAGCCATCACACATAAATAATTTTCTCTTACAAAAGGTACAAAATAGGGGCCATTTAATTAAGGTTTAGATTCCATAGCCTTTAGGAACCTTCAACTGTACTTTCACTAGGGGTTTGCGAGGGTTGGGTTTAGCAAGCGAGGTCTCTATACTCACACCTACATGCCTCCTGTCTGAGAAAGAAACTTTAATTTATCCCCATGGAACAATATAGTTCGTAATAAGTTCACAAAAATTGTAAAAGAAGCCCGTCGGGTCAAGGCCCCAGTCCCTTGAGAGCCAAGAAGCGGAGCTGCACCCTAAACACCTCTACTCTAAAGTCTTACAGATGAAGGATGAGAATAGTAGGACTAAAGACCTGCAACTACTCATGGTCACGAGAAATCTAAAGCTGGGGCTAAGCGAGCAGTTTTGGGTTCAACAAACATAGAGTAGCTCTCTCTTTCACGGTGAGATGCGGAGTTCGCGGGATGACAACACGGCCTTGCCCGGCATGCGATAGACCGAGGACCAAAGCATGAACACTTAAAAAAACAGGCAGCGGCCTAAGCTAGTCACTTCTAAAGGAACAAAATAGAACTATGAACTAGGAAAGATACAAATGGATATGATAAAGTAAATATATGAAGGCTAAGGTGACAAATAATCTCACACAGATGCTCATTCACTAGCTAGCTCCAAATGCACGTCCACCTACACACACAAGAAATTGTTGAAGGGATGTATAGGAAGGGTTAAGACCCGTTTGGTGTTTCCCCTCCAGCGGGACAGCCAAGATAGCAACGATAGAGAAATGTATGATAAATAAGTAAAGAAAGAAAGTATGTGAATAACACTACAAAACAGTATAAAGCTACTCAACCAAATCATAAAGGAGATGAGCGAAACGTTACCACCTCCACCAAGAGCTCACTAGCCAATGATGGAGAAAGAAGGCTTGAACAATCACCACAACCTCAATTGTGATGAAGGGAGGTGTTGCAAAACCTCAAGCCCACGCTGCAATGGCTTGTTCCACACTTGCCTTACGGAGTTGATGGAGTGTCGTTGCTGCTGCTATGAAGTGCCAAAGTGTTGCTTGAAGTGATGGAAGTGAAGAGATTGCAAGAAGTGATACCAAAAAAATGAAGTGAATGCTTGGAGATTGCAAAAAGGGTTGAGTTGCATGAAGAATGAATCTTTTTGAAGGTGAGGTGAGGAGAATAAGGCATTTTTGGATCGGTTGGTTGAAGAGGCACGTTACAAATTGTTCCCAATAGGAAGTGTAACACCTCTTCCAACTTCAAACGCAGGAATCTGTCAGGGATGTAAGCGCGCCGTGCAGACATCTGCGCGCTGTGCGCGCTTCTCCGACAAATATTCTTCTACCGACGTAAAAGACGAATGCCAAGTGGAATGAAGGCAGCTTGCTGATGTGGAATTTCGCCTTCGAATTTGGTCTTCTAAGGTGAGGAAGTGTAAAAGAGGAATTTGCGTAAAGGGTGTAAATTCATGCCTATACAAATCCCTTCCAGGTGAACCTCTCACGGATTTGACGATATGTTTTGAAGAAACTTGGATGTCCTGTTAGAGGGGTATCATGTGTAGTGCTCAAAATCCTAGCCTTCAACTTTGACCTTGGTACAAGATAAATTCTATTCTTGTAATAAATGATATCATTGACCATTGAATACTTGTCATCCTATACCCGTCCATCAATCAAGTCACAGGCAAAAATATTTTGGTGTATTCGGTCACTAATTGAGATTTACAATCAGCTGAAATCTCAGTGAGAGCAAAGTGTTGGTTTCTTGGAAAGAGCATCAACAACAATGTTTTTCTTCCCCTTAATGTACTCCACATTGAAGCCATATGCCTGAATTTTGCTCACCCACTTTTACTGTCACTCATTCAAGTCCTACTCCAAAAACTATTTGAGACTGTTGTGATCAGTTCTGACCACAAATTTAGGCCCTACTAAGTATTGCCTGAACTTAGCTAGTGCATGTATAATCGCTAGCATCTCCTTATCATATTTGAGTACAACCTCTTTGTGTCCCTCAACTTTCTTCTCTCAAATGCAATTGGATGTTGATTTTGCATTAGAACTACACCAACTCTGTGATCCGATGCATCACACTCAAGGACAAATGGTTGTGGAAAATCCGACAATGCTAAAAATGGACATGAACTCATGACCTCCTTGAGCTTGTCAAATGCCACCTATGCCTCCTCAGTCCAAAGAAATGCACCTTTCTTAGTAAGATTTGTCAAGGATGATGCCAACTGTGAGAAACCCCTCACAAATCTTTTGTAGTAAGGGCACAAACCCAAGAAGCCTCTCAACTCTGATATGTTCTTCGGTGGTGGCCAGTCCAGAATTGCCTGTATTTTCTCTTGGTGCACCTTTACACTATCAGCTCCAATCACATGTCTGAGATAAAGTATCTCAGTCATCTGAAACTCACATTTGGAAGCTTCTGCGTAAAGCGATTGAACCCCCATGATACTCAACACCACATCCAAATTATGTAGGTGATCATCCCATGTCTTGCTGTATATCAAAATGTCGTCGAAGAAAACCAAAACAAATTTCTACAACTGCTCACAGAATGTGTGATTCATGCACGACTGGAATGTGGCTGGTGCATTTGTGAGTCCGAATGGCATGATCAGAAATTCAAAATGCTCGTAGTGACAATAGAAAGCAGTTTTGTGAACATCTTCTTCCCAGACTCGTATTTGATGATAACCTGAGTGAAGATCAATCTTGGAAAAGAACATGGCCCCGTGTAATTCATCAAGCAGTTCGTCGATCTTGGGCATAGGATATCTGTTCTTTATGGTTTTCTTATTCAAGGCCCTGTAGTCTATGTACATGTGCATAGTCCCATCCTTCTTTTTAACCAAAACAACCGACAAGGCAAATGGACTAGAATTGGGCCGGATGTGCCCCATGCTTAGTAGCTCCTTGATTGTCTTCTCAATCTTCTCCTTAAAATGGCGTGGGTGTCAATATGGCGTAGTTATAACTGGCTTAGCCCCTTCCTCAAGCTCAATGACATGCTCGAACCCACGATCAGGTGGCCGACTTGGAAGAATGTCTCCAAATACTAACCCCTGCTTATCCAACACTGCCTGGATGTCAACATAGTAGTGGGGTTTGCTGTCTGAGGTAGGCTTGGTAGAAACAAAGCACTGTATTGCCCAATCTACCTCCTCATGTTTGAGTAAAGCCTCCATCCTCCTAGTTGACACTACTTGAGGACCACCATCACATAGCCTTCAACACAATGTTTTTATCATCAACCATAAACTCCAACTCTATTCTGCGGAAGTCCTGAATGTACCTCCCAAGTGACTGCAACCATTGCAAACCCAAAATTGCATCAATATTACCAAGACTCAACACATAGAAGTTATCAGTCAAGGTGTAATCTCCAATCTGGATGCTAAGCTGGGGAACCATCTTGGTGCAACTCAATTGAAACCCATCTGCTACAGTCACATTAAATCCTAAAAACTCCTCAATTTGTAGCCCACGCTTCACCACTAGATCCTCATCGAAGAAATTGTGCGTGGCTCCACTGTCCACCAAGCAGACCATGCGTTGTCCCTTAAGGACACCTTTCAAATGGAATGGATGAAGTCTAGGGACTCCGAATAGTGAGGCTATGTTACTTTGGGGAATCTCCTTGTCTCTAGAACCATCCAACTCTAATTGTGGAGGCGACTCCTCCTGTCCACTGTCATCACCAGTACTAGTCTCATGACCATCCGGCTCCTCATCGTTCGAAATGACCTCAATCAAATGAACCTTGCTTTTCCCAAGGCAATGGTGGTCGCGATTCCATGGCTCTTTGCAGTAGAAGCATAATTGTTTCCTATGCAATTCATTTCTAGATCCATGATCAGATTTTGGTGTGGTGTTCTTTTGCTGCTTGAAACTCTTTTGTTTTGACAAAAATCCACCAAAAGTCTTTTTCTGAGGCTGGAGGGGAGGGGTAGTCTCCAAATCCAAAGCTAAGCCAATGGCGTCGTGTAGTGTACTAGGCTTATGAGCCTTCACTAAACCCCTTAATTTGTCACTCAATCCCTTAATGGACAACATAGTGACTCGCCTCTTAGACATGTCAAGGACCATGACTGCTATCTTCTGGAACTCATTGATGCAAGCCTCGACATGACCAACCTGTTTCAACTCAACCAAATCCCTGTAGTAGACCTCAACATCCTTACAGTCAAAATGTGCTATCGGTTTATTGACAAACTCCTCATATGAACGTATCACTGTATGATCCTGTGATACCAACCCATGGTGCCACCAGACATATGCCACACCCTCAAGGTGCATCATAGCAAATTGTATAGCCTTTACTTCCTCCATAGGTTTCAGAGAAAGGAATGTGTCAATTTTATGCACCCATGATTTGGCACTTATCTTCCCACGTCCACTGAAGGTCAGTAGAGGGATTTTATTCAATGCTTCCTTGTATTCCTTGGGTTGAGTGCCTTGACCGGTCTGTCTTCTGAGCCCCCTTTCTTGCCTCTCTAATCTGACTTTGGCTTTATCTTTCCACTGGTTCATAAACTGATTCAAATTAATTAACTGTCTTACATCAGGTGGGAGGGCTTTGTATTCATCATAGGCAACCATGAGATCAACAGTGATGTCTGTTTCTACCTCCAACTCTGGAATTGCTTCTTCCTCAGTTCGCCTTGGCACAAATGTAGGACATAAAGGCTGATCGGACCTTGTGCTCGCTGTCCTAACGACATTAGTGACTGCTCTATCACGATTTCCATGACCAACATCACTTTTGCTATGGCCACTGCTTGATCTACTCGATCTAGCACGATCCACTCTCATTTTCCCCATGGCTGTAATAATACGATTTTGAAATTGTTGTAGCATTTGCTGCTGCTGCTGGGCAAAGTTGGTTAAGAAATTGTCAAGCTGATGATTCAAATTTCTCGGTGGGTTTTCACCACCTCCTTCCCCCATCTCAGATTCAGTTGGGTTAATTTTAGGCCCTACTTCCTGTTGTCCTAACCTACTTTTGGTAAAATATCTATGTGACATGCAATAACCCAATTTCACAACTGATCAAAAAGACGACATGTAACCTTCTGGGTATCCTCCAAACTAACATGCAATAATGAATCCCCAATAGGTTGGCAGGATTCTAGGCTCTGATACCATTGAAATATACTTTCTTGGAAGTATAGTGAGAGGTATAAAGAGTTTATGAAATTTCCAGATAATAGAGATAATGCTTTAACATAAAAATACTCAAAATATCGCAAACACAATGAACAACTCCATAATAAAAAAGACACATAGCCAAGACTAATTCTGAATTTTCATTGCAACTTATTTGTCTTGAAGATCACCTAGATATAAAGTTTAGTTTTAGCACTCTTATAAGATAATACTAACATAGATTGTTCATTCCCAGTAGCTTGTTTGAATCTAATGGTGGTCCTAACAGTGTAAACAATATTCAGATTTGCAGAAACTAACAGTGGAGCATAGAAATTAGAGAACCTGAGAAATTTGCTGGACTGAAATGTGAAATCTCTAATGGTGCACCCATAATTGCTTCAGGAACCACGTCTAAACATTTGAAGACCTCTAGAATCTGCACACCCAGTAGTCCGCCTCTAAACACCTCGTGAAGAATGCTAGTAGCGAATCCTTGAAGAGTAGGCCACATATTTTCCACAGTACAGCAGTGATTTAACTCAGAAACAACACATCCTTCCAGATTGTATCATTCCATGACTGAGTTTTTCGTCCCAATCATGTTAGAGCCAGGGTTTTCATCCTGTTGAATATTTCCTTCAAAGCTCGATAGAGAGAAATAAATATCAAATCAATTTCCTAAATGATGCCTTCCTTCCAATCGAGCCTTTTAATAGTTTTTGAGTTGCCAAACTCGTCTCCCTCAAAAGGCAGTCGATCCCCAATGAAGATTTTATTTCCATTATCAAAAAATCACGAACTCATCCATTTTCAATAATTCACCCTTAATGGTGAATAATTGACTTAGGCATATTTTAATTTATTAACCCCCAAGTTGAGTCGCCTAGGAGAGGAGTTGTAATATTATAACTTCAAGTGGCCCTGCCATTAATAATAATGAATAATTAAATAAACTCATAGACTATAGCTTTTTAGCCTCAATTTAATTATTCTCTTATTCCCTTATATTATGATTTATTTCAAATCTCCAGGAATGAAAGATTAGAAAATTCCTTGACAAGTGAGATCAAGCGAAGAGGGACATTACAGATTTGCGAGATGTAAGGAAAATCCTAGCATATCTTACGGTTCTGGAAACATGACAGACTTGGAAAAGCATTCATGAGAGCAAGAAACAAAATCCTTTGGAAACGACTTCTCTTCTATATATATGCTATGCTTACTTCATTCGAAGCAAGGAAGATGGAGATTCCAAACTGTGATTCAGCTGGGTATAGACCATGTTCATGATGGAGAACTGATAGGGTAATTCCTATCAAATACAGTGTGTTTTTTTGGGAGGAAGATGATAGGGAAGCTAATAGTGCACTATTCAAAAGATGTTTATGTTGCAAATGCCATTAAAGCTATTTCAGAGTTCAACAAAAACCCATAGTAGGAGTTTTTGTGTGACACGGTGTACACTGTTGCAGCAAGGAAAAATAAAAATCTTGTAGTTGTTGTAGATCTGTATAGGGAGTGTCTCTACAAGAAGAATTTGCAACCCTTTCTAGATTATGCAATTGCTAACAAAAAGCTCTTCACTGATGCTAAGATAAATAGGCTTACTGAGCTTGGCATAGGTTTGAGAACTTTGTACTCTACCAGCCCAAAGGCATAGGTCTAAGCAAAGGAACTTTCGGTAATAAATCTTGAAGAAGTAAACCTTTTACAAGTTAATATAGAGTGCAGTTTGCCAAAAAAAAGTTTAAATTACCTCCTCAATTTTGGATGCCAAGATAAATCATTCATTTAATTGATTCCATTTTTTCTCCTTCCTTGCACAACGATTTCTCAATATTGGTGCCATAAATTTGGCACAAGACTATTAATTTAACTTCCAATAATTTAGCCATCTCCTAATTTTGGACTTGCCCTTTGACATCAATGACAATATTTCTATCAATCTACAACAATTTCCTTTGACATTAATGACAATAATCTTGCCACCTTTGATATGAATGACAATATGCTCAATAGTTACATGGGGATGTGTTCCTCCAACTATGTCCTTGTCCTAAGGGGAGCAAGAGATGTCCCATGTGCCCATGGAGTTTAGGGATGAATTCCCAAACCCCCAAATAGTATTTCTTTTTATTAGAAAAAGAAAAAAAGGGTGTGGGCATTACACTATCCCCTATCCCTCTTTTTAAATCTTTAATCCTCTCTATATATCTAACCTACCCACCCATGGGCATCTCACAATTACCACAATCAATTTGCAATTTTACTGTTGTCACGAAGGATTGCGCCCTGAATGCTAAGCTATGAAGCTCGACAATCCTGTGCAACATGGGGACATCCTCAGGCCTGTGGGTTGCCTAGATGAGGATGAACCTCCAGATTATGGGCTGGTTCCCTTTTAAAAAAACCTCCTAAAACTTGCTGGCTTGATTGGGAAAAGGGGAAGAGATTGCTTTGAAAATGAAAACCTATTGCTACTAGGAGGTGATCCACCAATTTTAAAACTCTACAAGCTGCTCTAAACTCACAATCAGATTCAAACAAGAAGGTTTGTTTGCTCACAACTCAAAAGTAATCATGAAATACATAAATGTTTTATGAGAAGGTTTGTGTTCAGTCTTTGTTTGAAGGAAAACCAGTTTTCACAACTTCAATTATTGGAACCTTTTAACACAACTCATAACCTGTATTTAACATGTATACCTATGCTTTCACAGTGCATAAATGAGACAGATTTAAAGGTTTTGTGAATAAAATTGAATAAGTGCATCAAATCATTTATTTTCCACACCTCAAAACAAGAGATTTTCGAGAAAGGACTGTTGCTTTTATTGAACTTGAAAGGAAAACTGCTGTTACAATTGAAAAAGCTTCTAAAGCTTAAAATACTTTGAAAATTTCTGAGTTACAATCTCTATACATGCTGTGTCTGCAAGTAGAAAAGAATGAACTAAGTCTAGAAAAAAAGAATAGAAGATATATAGAAGAGAAGATAGATTTCTGACTCAAAGAGGGACTCAAGATGAACTGACTGTTCTCTTTTCTTCAAAACTCCTCCCACTTTGCATGATTGATCTTCTTTTGGTCGTGCACAAGAGAAAAGCCTACAAAAAAGGGCTTAGAACTGCTCTAAACTGGATATTTGTAGGCTGAAATGTTGCCTCAACTGGTGCTGCACCCATGTGGGGCTTTGAACTGAATCGGAACTGCCCGAAACCCCCTTTTTAGGCCCTTAATTGACTGTTAAGACACTTTGCATGATGTGTCTCCTTTGCTGGGCGTATAAGGTGAAAAAACCACAATTTAGGGGCTCCAAATTGAGCTTATTTGCATGATTTAAGGCTCTAACTCCACCTCACTCCAATTGCAACCACATGGAGCCCACCAACCATATATTCCTTACCCCATCGACCAAAGTAACCCACCGACCATACTCTCCTTTGGTTGGTGGGTTACTTTGGTCGGTGGGGTTGGTGCCTTAGGTGGCTGTTAAAAGCTTGGGTGGTGTTTCTCTGTAGGGCGATGGGCGAAGCCCCAACCTCACTAAGGGGGGTGGGGGAGAGGGTTGTAATGTCCCCTTCCAGTTGACATCTCTCAATGCTTAAGATTAGCCTATTATGTGACCCTTGTAGGCTGATAAGGTGGATAGAGGGTCTTGTTGGGGCTTGGCTTGTTTTCAGTTGGCAGAATCTTTCAGTTTGGCTTTCGTTCGGGGTCGTTCGGACATCATTTGCTTGACTTACTATTTTTAGTAAGTAGAGTCACTCAGCAGAGCACCCCTGCTATTTTTAGCAGTATGGTTTGGTCGTATACGGATTCAATCACTTATCATTTGGCTTCAGATTGTTCGTCATTTGGACCTGTTTTGAGAGATATTATTTATTTGCTTTAAAATAAAATGTTAGTGATTTAAAACTTATGTTTATAAAGTTATAAATATAATTCACGTAAACTAACTTAAGTGACTATTGGAAGGGGTCGACCAACATGAAGGGGCCACTTTTTAATTATTAATTATAATTAAAAGTGCGTGCAAACTATGGAAAAATTAAAAGAAGAATTCAAAGTTTATTTAAATGATGCTTTTTTGGAGAAAATCGACCAAATTGAGGAATTATAAGTTTCTTTGAAAGAAACTCTTTTCATTATGCATTTTGGAAAATTGATTTTGCTTCTATTTTCTACAGAGAACAGAGCCAAGGGTTCCAGTTTTCTTCTACATTGGAGAACGAGCCATCTTCAGTGTCTGCAATTCAGAGGCTGTGAAATACTAGTTGATTTATTGCCTGTTAGAGAGATAGCTTCATCCATAGGTGATCACAGTGCTTCAACTTTTGAATATCTTCAGGATTTTGGTTTGAAATTCTTCCAGGAGAGGTTCTTTATTCTAGGCGTCCATTATCCAAGCTCTAGACATATCTTTTAAGGCCGTACGAATTTAATGCTTGCTGGTTGCTGGCTGTACAAATCACAGAGGGCTGGAAGGAAGGCGTGTTTTTCATCTAGGGCCAAGCGCTTCATTTCTTGGCTTATTAATAACATCAACAGGGGCGGCTAGGGTCTCTTGATCATTCACCATTATTTCACAGTGGGAGAAAACATGGCAAAGGCAGATCGTACCTTTTCTCAGCATCTCCAGGCGACTACAGGCATGTTCTGGACTTTCTAGAATTTATTAAAAAAATAAAGGTTCATTATTGTACGCCTTGCTTTTCTACTTTAGTATTACCATCTTTGCAAATAAATACAAGAAGCTTCTCATCTGGCATATGAAAAATTTAGTTCTATTGTAATTGTTTACATTTCTTTCAAATTCGCATTCTATTATCATTGCATGCAAAAACCCAAAACATTCAAAAAAGCTACAAAAAACGCATCTGTTGAGTTCGAGACAACGTAAAACAGGGTTTTGTTAATTTATCCAGGCGGTTTCGCCATCCTAGGGTTGATAGTCATACAGCTTCACAGAAGAGTTAAGACCTCTACAATTATTACTACCCATGAAGAAGCGAGGCTCTAAGAGAAGACACCGTAAGCAGATGCTTCATTCAGAGTACCTTTAGCTGAAATGGGTGGCAGAACTGGCAGCCTGAAGAGCGAGATGAGGAAGCAACAGGAAACAAGAAAGTTTTCCAGACAATGGTGCGAGGACCATGTGGAGTTGCTCAACTTTAGACCTCTTGCTTTGGTTAGGCCTTGGATCCACAGGATAAATAAATGAGAAGGATAATAGGAGTGTAGTGGGATCACCCTGGGAAGCTCGGAAGTTCGATCTGGGCAATGACAGAGCCTACTAGTCCACAGCTAAACTAAAATGAACCGAGTAGCACACAGAGAAGCGGGGAAGGCGAGATGATTATTTGATCGTCATGGTATAATAGTGAATGGGAATTGTTGGCTCCACCAGTACGAGAGAGGATGACATTTGAGAGATTTGTGAACCAAAGAAGAGAACACTACCGAGCAGTCAGGCAAGACAGAAGGCCCAGGAATCAAAACAGTGAGCTGATGCGTGCTGCAAGCAAGCTCACTTTACCTTCATTTGATGGTAGTGGTAAGATGACAGCTCAAGCTTGGATCCATAAGCTTGATACATTTTTAGCCTTGAGACCCATGACAGAGGTTGAGGCCATTAAATATGCCACCTTACATTTGGAGGGAGTTGCACATGATTGGTGGTCTCATGGGATGATCACGGTCCAGCATAATCAGGTGACAACTTATCAGGACTTCGTGGATAGACTTGTGGAGAGGTTTGATAAGAAAGATCCAGAGGTCTACTTCAGAGACTTAGCACAGCTGAAACAAACAGGTAGTCTAGATCACTTCATGAATGAATTTCAGCGATTGGCAGTTATGGTACCAAACATCACAGAGAGAAGGCTGGTAGTTTTGTTTGTTGAGGGCTTATCTGAGCCACTCAAAGGTTGGATTAAAGCTTTTGATCCTCCTTCACTACAGGAAGCCATGAAGAAGGCACGCAACATGGAACTTGCAGCTCCATCTAGCAAGTTCAACTCCCGAAATACTTCTTCATTTAGGGACAACAAGGGATTCAATAAAAACAAGGAGAAATCTGATTTTAAGAGTGATTCAAAGGGGAAATCAGCAGCACCCTTGGATCGTGAAACACTTAATGATTTGCGCAGGAAGAAGCTTTGCTTCTACTGCAAGGGTCCCTACGACGCTAACCATGATTGTCCTTTGCGTCCTAAGGGTAAAGCCAATAGGGTTATGTGGGCTTATTATGAGGACTCGGAATTTGAGAATTCCGATCAGCAGGAGAGTTCTGAGGAGTCAGAATCAGAGGCTTCAGAGCCTAAGGCAGAGGCAAAGTCAGAGCTCCAAATCCAGGAGGCACGGTTGTCTAGCATTCAGCAGGAGGGATCTTTCAGACTCCATGGAGTTTTGGCTAGTCAAAAGGTTATCACCCTTTTAGACACAGGTGCCACCCATAATTTTATAGATGCCAGATTTGTTGAAAAGCGTGGGCTCATAACTGAGGAGTTTGAGGGCATTCGGGTTAAGGTGGCGGATGGTTACACTCTTAGATGTGACCGTATGATTAAGGATCTCCCTTTGCACTTGAACAATTATGAATTCAAGGCTGATTATTATGTGGTGAATATGGGGGATATTGATTTAGTTTTGGGCATGAAGTGGCTTCATTCCCTTGAGGAAGTCACTCTTCGTCTCAAAGACATGGAGATTCGGTTTGATGTGGATGGAAAGACTCATATTCTGAAGGCCATCCGAGACAGTAATGTCAGGACCATTTCTTTCCGACGGATGGAAAGACACGCGTCATGACATGGTTGAGTGGGCTGCAAGGTGCACTCGACACCTACGGAGGGACAACACAAGGCCAGTATCATCTACGACATTCAAAGGCGGTTGAGGAGTTAAGCATGGTAGGTTTTATTGGTGAGCATTCCACACAGAGACCTCCGAGATGTCCAGGAAGGCACATCCATGAGGCTTGAGGAGGCTAAGCGAGTCATGATTACTCCTTACAGGCATCCAAAGCGGCTTAAGGATGAGATAGAGAAGACTATCAAGGAGTTGCTTGCTATGGGTCACATTCGACCAAGTAAATCACCATTTGCTTCTTCGGTGGTTCTAGTGAAGAAGAAAGATGGTACACTTCGTATGTGCATAGATTACAGAGTCTTGAATAAGAGGACTATTAAGAACAGGTATCCCATACCCCGTATAGATGAGCTTATTGACAAGCTCCATGGTGCTGTTACTTTTAGAAGATAGACTTGAAATGGGGATATCACGGATGAGTCAGGTGGCAGGATGTAGAGAGAAATAGCTTTTTTGGCCTCCCATTGTGGGCACTTTGAGTTTAATGGTTATGCCATTTATGGCAACAAGCATCAGGCGACATTTAGGTCCACCATGAGCAGTCTTCCACTCATTTGAGGAGATGTCTTACTTGTCTTCTTAGACTGATATTTTTGGTTTTATAGCGGGGACATAGTGAGAGGAGCACTTGACTCATTTGGATGTTACCGGCCATTTTTTGGAAAGGAGTCACCTTGTATGCCAGAGAATCAGAACCATTCATGATTTAAGATGGCCCAGGTTGGGTATTACTTAGGCCATATTGCTCAAGTGCAGAGGAGTGCGGATGGATCTGGAAGATCACGTGCCACTATAGTAGATTAGAACTCAGACACATAGTGGCGAGATTCCTTGGGTTGTGTGGTTTCTATCGCAGATTTGTCAATGGATATTCACGCCATGTAGCACCTATGACGGTTTTGCTAAAAAAAGGTGCTTTCATTTGGACTCCTGAGGCACAGGAGTGTTTTGTG
The DNA here is from genome assembly GCA_007258455.2 of Sequoia sempervirens. Lineage (NCBI taxonomy): Eukaryota > Viridiplantae > Streptophyta > Pinopsida > Cupressales > Cupressaceae > Sequoia > Sequoia sempervirens. Next base: position 17,498 of record VDFB02057792.1, read on the forward strand.
AGGTTCAAGGAGCTGATGACTACGTGTCTAGTGTTGGCACTGCCAGATTTTACGAAGCCTTTCGAGCTTCAGTGTGATGCTTCCGGTGAAGGCATTGGAGCGGTGCTCATGCAGGACAAGCACCCGATTGTATATGAGAGTAGAAAACTCAGAGGACCAGAGAAGCTTTATAGCATATATGATAAGGAGATGTTGGCCATAATGCATGCCTTGGCCAAATTTAGGCAATATTTAGTGGGCAGTAAGTTTTGTATTAAAACTGATCATAATAACTGAGAGGCATTTCCTAGGGCAGCGAGATTTAAATGACCGTCAATAGAAGTGGGTGAGTAAACTACAAGCATATGACTTTGATATCACCTATATCAAAGGTACCCAGAATGTTGTTGCTGACGCTCTTTCGCGTCGGCCTTATCTGAGTTCTATGGTACAGATTATAGAGGACTGGAAGCACTTGATTGTGGCAGAGTATGCCAGATGCCCAGGCTTCATTGTTGGTCTGTGTTGGACACTAGGTACACACTTGTGAATGACGATCATTTACAAAACGGAATTTCTTGATCAAGGTCGAGGAGGTGAACCACCATTATCACGAGCCCTTCAGTGTACTCTGGCGAGGAAGCATCCCGGGTACTTCAAAACATACATACAGGTTTGGGAAAGGTTTACATGGAAGGTTCTTAAGGCAGATGTTCTTCAGTATGTGCGTGAGTGCCCTGTTTGTTAGCAGAACAAGAAGGAGAACACATATCTGGCGGGTTTATTGCAGCCACTTCCAATTCCTGACAGGAAGTGGGAATGCCTGTCGATGGACTTTATTACGGGCTTGCCTAAAGCCCAAGGGCGAGATTGCATATATGTAGTTGTGGATCGGCTTACGAAGTATGCCCACTTCTTCAGTACCACCACTTACGAGCCACCACAGGCCTTGAGGTTTTCTTGGTTTGGGTAAAGCCGGTTGCCCTCAGGCACTAGTGAGTGGCAAGGGATGAGTCGGTTCACGGAATCGCCACGGCGAGGTGTTCATACTTTGTGGGATAGCTTCCCTTAATTACCCACAGAGGCGATGGTGGGAGCGGAAATAGTGAACAAATGGGTGGAGAAGGCTTTACCACATTCACATTGCTGAGGAGCAAAAGGCGTGGGTCAAGTGGATATATTTATGCAAGTATTGTTACAATACTACTTTTCACATGACCATTCAGATGTCCCCCTTCATGGCGTTGTATGGTTATGAGGCGCCTAGTTTTCTTGATTTGCTACTGAGTGACAGTAGAGTGCCTAGTGCCAGAGGTTTATTGCAGGAGAGTCAGGACACTATGAGGGCTCTTAAGGAGAATATTGTTAAGGCGCAGAACCAGCAGAAGCAGTATGCAGATAAAAAGAGGACAGAGAGATCTTTTGAGGTGGGAGACATGGTCTATCTCATGTTGCAGCCCTACAGAGAGTCTACTCTCAGGAAGAGTGGATCGAAGAAGCTCAAGCTGCAGTATTATGGTCCTTTCAGGTTTCTGAGACGCGTTGGAGAGGTGGCTTATGAGCTAGAGCTTCCAGCGGATAGTAAGGTCCACAATGTTTTTCATGTGTCACGTCTCAAGAAGGCGTTGGGACACCGTGTGGTACCTTCAGCAATTTTACCTCCCTTAGATGACGAGGGAAAATTGATCTTAGTACCTGAGTCTATCTTGGAATACAGGGAAAGACAGCTACGCAGGAGGACTATCAGGGAATATTTGGTGAAGTGGAGAGATTTACCTGTGGAGGATGCTACGTGGGAGAGTGAGGAGATTTTGCAGCATCCTGAGTTGAGATTGCTTGAGGACAAGCAATTTCAGGGGGGGCGGACTGTAATGTCCCCTTCCAGTTGACATCTCTTAGTGCTTAAGATTAGCCTATTATGTGACCCTCGTAGGTTGATAAGGTGGATAGAGGGTTTTGTTGGGGCTTGGCTTGTTTTCAATTGGCAGAATCTTTTAGTTTGGCTTTCGTTCGGGGTCATTCGGACATCATTTGCCTGACTTACTATTTTTAGTAAGTAGAGTCACTTAGCGGAGCACCCCTGCTATTTTTAGCAGTATGGTTTGGTCGTATGCGGATTCAATCACTTATCATCTGGCTTCAGCCTGTTCGTCATTTGGACCTGTTTTGAGAGAGATATTAATATTTATTTGCTAAAATAAATATTAATTAATTTAAGGCTTATGTTATAAAGTTATAATATAATTAAATATTATAACTTAAGTGATTATTGGAAGGGGTCGACCAACATGAAGAAGGGGCCACTTTTTAATTATTAATTATAATTAAAAGTGCGTGCAAACTATGGAAAAATTAAAAGAAGAATTCAAAGTTTATTTAAATGATGCTTTTTTGGAGAAAATCGACCAAACTGAGGAATTATAAGTTTCTTTGAAAGAAACTCTTTTCATTATGGATTTTGGAAAATCGATTTTCCTTCTATCTTCTACAGAGAATAGAGCCAAGGGTTCCAGTTTTCTTCTGCATTGGAGAACGAGCCATCTTCAGTGTCTGCAATTTAGAGGTTGTGAAATACCAGCTGATTTATTGCTTGTCAGAGAGATAGCTTCATCCAGAGGTTATCACAGTGCTTCAACTTTTGAATATCTTCAGGATTTTGGTTTGAAATTCTTCCAGGAGAGGTTCTTTATTCTAGGCGTCCATTATCCAAGCTCTAGACATATCTTTTAAGGTCGTACGAATTTAATGCTTGCTAGTTGCTGGCCGTACAAATCACAGAGGGCTGCAAGGAAGGTGTGTTTTTCATCTAGGGCCAAGCGCTTCATTTCTTGGCTTATTAACATCAGGGCATGGTCTCTTGGTATTCACCAGCTATTTTCACGATTGGAGAAAGCATAGCGGATAGTACCTTTCGGCATCTCGGTATGTTCAAATAAATACAAGAAGCTTCTCATCTGGCATATGAAAAATTTAGTTCTATTGTAATTGTTTACATTTCTTTCAAATTCGCATTCTATTATCATTGCATGCAAAAAAAAAAAAAAAACGAAAACATTCAAAAACAGCAAAAAACAAAAAAATACATTCAGTTCCGGAACAGTGAGAACAGGGGTTTCTACAGGGGTGGGGCTTTGGTTGGTGTGGTCCGCCTTTGGGATGGTGGGGTTGGCCGCTACGGGTGGGAATTATAGCTATAGAGAGGGTCCCTACTATAACTATAGAAAGGGGTTGGGGGCCGAGCCTCAAAATCACTAGGGCATTTAAAGTTCTAAAGCTCCCATCGGGCAAAATCAATTCCCAAGGTGTGATGGGCAGTGTGTATAGGGCCCAGGTACATATTCACTGCGGCATGCTGACTCTTAAGTAGCCCTAAAACTGCCACAAGGTGCACTAAAACTGGGCATAACAGGTCACCTAACTGCTGATCATCTTGTGGACTCGGCATGTGAAGTTACTTGAAGATAATTAGGCTCCACATAGTTTTCTCAGTTGTGTATTGCCTTTCCTGAACTATGTAAATATTGTTATCAGAACTGCTGCTTTAATCAGTGGCATGGTTGTCTTGAACTTTTGAAAGGACCATAATACATGCATTTGATCATTCATTCTACCTCTGCTGTGCTTCATTCATGCTTTTTGGATAACACTGTCATCAATTTTTTCATGCTGTCCTTAACAGCTCTATACTATTCTCTGATTGTCGTCTATTTGCTTATCCTTCATTAAGTTCTTTGCAGATGCCCATCACCTGGTAGGTCTTCTCTAGACAATCACATGTCAGGTCTACCCAGCATTCATACTAAAGAAGTCTCCTTCACTCATTTATTCACTATGGCCATGAATCTCATTCTTGACTGTCATGAATCATTGAAGCATTTCCTTTTCCTAATGTATGGTGACTGCCATTCCTTGTTCATGAAATTCTATTATCTCTGCCCCCTTAATACCCCAAAGTTGTCCTATTCAAGATATGATTGTTAAGAAGGACACATTCTCAGTTATAAATCAGAGTCAATAATTCTGTCCACCTTCAAGATGCTTTGATAAACTTCCCTTCATAGCTTGACTTCCATCTATTGCTCTTCAAATCTGCCACCTATAATTTCATATGGTAAATTTAGGTGACTGTCATGCATCTCTCTGTTATAGAGTTTGTAAAACTCAAGCCTTTAAGAGATAACAGTTATTTGTATAACTTTGTCTAATGCTTATTGATGCAACTTTGACTATTTCCTTACTATTTCATGTGCAAGGAATGCTAACTTCAACAAGACTGTTCACTGTTCCTTCATGACTATGGCATAACACTATCTCTGTGTAAGTGTCATCAAATTTTGTGAAAAACACAATCATCATGATTTACTTCATTCTCTCACAGTTGCTTGATGTACATTATACCATTATACTGTGCATTTGGAATACTTCTGCTATGACTGTTCCCTTTATGACAGTATAGGCTTTTGAGTACCTATAGACTGCCCCATTATCTTGCAATCTGCCCCTCTCCATTTTTAGTATCTTCTCTTTATTCAACCCAAAAATTGTGTGGGCAATTCTGCCATAGTGATTGTGCAATGGTCCCTTCATTTTGCAAATTTTCCAATATGCAAAATTGTTATAATCTGACTTATAAATTCAGAGCTGCATCCCTGTAGGTCTGCCTTGAGACCTTGATTTTCTTAGCTTGTAGGTGACTCTGCTCATTTGTTAGCTGATGCCCTTTTGATGCTTAAGGAATGTCACTTTCTAGATCATTCTTCATTGACTCACCATTAACTACTAACACAATAACCTTTGGTTCATTATCTCTGCCAGAAATGCTTTCTTCTTTCTCATCTTCAGATTTTCTTAGCTTGTCTATTAGATAAATGACTCTTTTCATTTGATTTGCATTGCCTCTTGGGTTCACTGTGCTTCATCACTGCATTTGTCATTTGCAAGTCAGAAGACTACCACTATGTTATGCTGATACCATTAGTTCATTGACAAACTTTGCCCTTTTTGCTGCTTTACTGAATGGCCTGGCTGTCATATTAGCATTATGGATCATTGATAGAAAGCATTGCCTTGAGGACTTGGTTTCTACATCACTGCCACAGATGCTTTGTAACCTCATGATAGTCATTTTTGTGACTATCATGCGCAATGGGGCTGACATGTGTTTTTTTATTTGTCACTGCCCAGCCTACTGTTATGTCTTTTTCCATGACTCCTAGAGGACTATATTGGACTGTCAACGACTTCTATATTGCCCTAAATCTGTTGTTTATGACAGTACTCATGACTTTTACAACTGCACTTTGTAAACTTTGAAATCCTCTTGAATCTATGCATGGTGGTCGTTATGGTTATGAGAGCCACTGTTCTTTCTTTTATTAACCTCCATTGGCTGTCATGTTGGTCGTCTTTGACTGTCCTTTTAATCCTTATCACTGTCCTTCTTGGCAGTCCTATTACCGTGCATCAATAAAGTCCTTTAATGTCATTGCCTTCACTTATCTTGAGTTGTGTTTTCAAAGAAACTTGCCATGAAACTTGACTGTCACAGTATTGTGCCTTCAACAGGGAAAAAACTGCTCATGCATCTAAAACAATGGATCTTTGTTTCCCCAAGCATGGGAACATTCTTGATCCCATGATTTGCCTTGTACTTCATGTCATGGAAACCTTACCCTGACAAAGGTTGAAACTGACTTCATTTTCATGGACTGTGACTACATGATTGTCCTTTATTCATTGTAAACTGCCCCTTGTTGATTGAGCTCCTTTACTTATTTCATGGAAGTGATCCAATACTAACCCACTGTCCTTGACCACTTCACAGTCCTCCTTGACAATCATAATTTTCATGACTGTCTTGGCTTCTTAACATGAGAACCACGGTCATCTCTATATGATTGTCCCTGTATTTATTTCTGCACATTTAGACCATGATGGGGAATAAGAGGGTCATTTTGGACTACACATACTCTGTCCATTGCATGTTGATCCAAAAATCATTGTCCAAACATGAAACACAGTCATGAATCTTGCACTGTCACCATTGTTGCCACTATTGCTGCCAAACAGTAAATGAAGCTTTCATAAGATTTGCTAAGAATACTTGATCTCTTTAGATCTCAGAAGACCTTCTCAGGTAAAGCTCTTGAACTGTCATTGAGATCCTAGAATCTAGTGAATGATTGCTTCATCTTCTTTATTTAGAATGCTGCCTCCATAATGGACTGTGATTGCCTTTACTTTTGAAGGCCTAGGGTTTCAAGGTTAATACTCACTGTTCAATGGTTGTATTAACAAATATTAAAAGAGTGAAAACTTCCTCAATCCCTCCTTGCATTATCATATACAAACAGGGATCTAAAAGCAGAGATTCAAATTGAACTTGCAATCCCAAAAACCCTAACCCGTGAATGGAAGAGGAGAAATTCCCAAACAGAAAAACAACCATTACATAGTGCAATGAATGAAGAAAGAGCGTTGTTTTTGTCTCCTCAAACACAAAGAGGTAAAGCTGAAATATCTCACAAGAAGGCAGATCCATAAAAGATGGAGCTGAAAGATGCAGACCTGAAGTTTCTTCTCTTTGTAAAGCTGCAGTTTCCTTCCTAAACCCGAGCTTTCTCCTTTGTCTTGTCTTGCATGCTGATTAAAACCCTAGAATTCCTCTTCAACGTGGAGCTTTCTTCAGTTTTTCCTTTGCATTTGCTCTTTTGGCACCTAGACTTTGAGTTTTCAACCTTTGCTTTATCTTTTCATCGTTAGTTTAGTTCTTTTTTAAACCAAAAGGAGCCTTCACTCTTGAATATTTGACTTTTAACATTGTCATTTGCACAATGATAATATTAAAAAGGATATCTTTTTTTATTATATGCTTTCAAAACTTTGCAGAACAAGGCTTTTGATAAATTTCTCACATGGAGATCTTGTAAAAACCTGGGATATTTGACTAATTGACCTATTAATGAAAAATTTTAACCTAAAAGGTGAAAATAGGTAACATTTTGGCGACCTCTCAGGGGTGTTTTCCTGCTAAACATGAAAGACCAGTAGCCTTAGCATCCATTGGGCACAGGTGTCAAAAAGGCTTGAAAAGAAAACTCAGATCAGATCTTGATACAGCTGTTAGAAACATTGAACAGCAATAAGAACCTACCAACTAAACTAAAAATTATGCATCAACACTTAGGGAAAGGGGAAAATTAAACTGAAACACGCGCATCAACACTTATTTGAAAGGGAAAACTATCCTATTGTATACAACTTTGAAAAATCACTTCAATAACAAAGCTTGAGATGAATCCCATTGGCTGGGATTGGCAGCTCCTCTCCTTCAAGATTTGACAGCTGAAAGGCATTGTGTGGCTTGCATTTTGTGATCATGAAAGGACCAGTCCACATAGCATCAAATTTGGTGTGTTTTTTGGGTTTACTTTTCAGCTCATCCCATTTAAGAACAAGATCTCCTTCATTGAAAGTTCGTGACTGCCCTCTTGTCAAATGTCTTCTTCATGGGTGCTTGATGAATCTCAAGCCTTTTAAGTGTTTGTCTTCTTGTTTCCTCCAACTCCATCAACTCAACAAGCCTTACTTCCATTGGTTCTTCCTCCATCATTTCCATCTCTTTGATTAAACTTAGAGTTGGTAACTCTACTGAGATGGGTAGCCTAGCTTCTTTTCCATAAACAAGAACATATGGAGAATTACCTGTAGACCTCTTAGGAGTATTCTATTAACCCATAAGGCTAATTTGAGCCTGTTGTTCCAGCTTCTTTGATTGTCTTCAATTGCTCTTTTAATGGTCCTAATCAGATTTTTATTAGTTGACTTAGCTTGTCCATTACCTTGCGGATAGCAATTGGATGAAGTGCTGAAAAAGACATCATTCTTGACAGCCCATTCAGTTACTCTCATGCCTACAAAAGCTAGTGCATTATCTGAGACAATGGATCCAGGGGTACCAAACCTCGCTACTATGTCCTCATAGAAATTGAGTACTGCGCTTTTGTTTGCCTCCTTCAATGCTACAACCTTTGTCCATTTTGTGAAATAATTAGTGGCTGTCAATATCTACTTGTGCCCTGAACTAGAAGGTGGATTTATGGGTCCAATGAAATCGAGACCCCACTTCATGAATGGCTACTTCACTTGAATTGGATGCAAAGGTAAGGTTGCTAATCTCTGTTTTCCTGCAAATATGGCACATTGTTTGCATTTTCTTACCCATGCATACGCATCCTTATACAAATTGGGCCAATAGTAACCAACTCTCATAACTTTAAGAGCTGTAGTTCTTGGTGCAAAATGGCCACCAGTTGCTTCATTATGAAACTCTTCCATCACTTTGTTAATCTGATCAGATTCTATGCATCTCAATAAAACTCCATGAAAGTTCCTCCTATATAAGTTTCCATCCAAAATGACATAAGGAATGGCTTGAAGTCTGAAATACCTTCGTTTTGCATTGTTTAGGCCTTGTAGACACTCACCAGTTTGGAGGTAATTCATCATTTCTTGAATCCAACCTAAAGGAGGAGCTGTTGTAGCATCTTGATCTTCATTATCTAACACAAGAACAACTTCTTCTTTGATTTGTTCGCTGTTCTCAACCTTACCAACTAGCTGCTCACACAATCTTTTTCCTCTTACCAGCTTTGTCACTTTGATGTCTACGTCATATTCCATGACTTTGGTTATCCAACCAGCCCTTTTGTCATTCAAATCCTTAGAAAAAATCCTTTAATGCATGGATGAGAAACCATAAGATGTATCTTGTTATTTGAAAGCAAATACCTGAATTTTTTAAGGCTTCTTATGACAGCTAAAGCATTTTTTTCCACAAAGGTATACCTTTCCTCATAACCTTCCAAACCTTGGCTGAAGAAGGCTATTGGTTGCTTTATTCCATCTTCATTCTTCTGCACCAACATAGCTAAGATGGTATCAATGCTCCCAAAAGCATGTAGTATGAAATATTTAGCAAAATTTGGGTTTACAAGAGTTGGTGCAGCTGCAATGGCTTCTTTAATCTCTGCAAAACTCCTCTTGGCTTCTCTTGAACAGCTGAAACTTACATCTTTCTTCAACATAGCTGTTCTAGGCTTCAAGAGGGCTGCAATGTTAGGTATAAACCTTCTAGTAAAATTTATTCTCTCTAAGAAGCTTTGTAGACCCTTCTTGTGGGCAGATAAAGGTAAGGGTAAAATTGCTTTTACTCTTCAGGGTCTATGGTGATACCTTGCTTTAAGACTATGTGTGTAGAAACCCCTGTTCTCACTGTTCCGGAACTGAATGTATTTTTTTGTTTTTTTGGTGTTTTTGAATGTTTTGTTTTTTTTTTTTTGCATGCAATGATAATAGAATGCGAATTTGAAAGAAATGTAAACAATTACAATAGAACTAAATTTTTCATATGCCAGATGAGAAGCTTCTTGTATTTATTTGCAAAGATGGTAATACTAAAGTAGAAAAGCAAGGCGTACAATAATGAACCTTTATTTTTTTTAATAAATTTCTAGAAAGTCCAGAACATGCCTGTAGTCGCCTGGAGATGCTGAGAAAAGGTACGATCTGCTTTTGCCATGTTTTCTCCCACTGTGAAATAATGGTGAATGATCAAGAGACCCTAGCCGCCCCTGTTGATGTTATTAATAAGCCAAGAAATGAAGCGCTTGGCCCTAGATGAAAAACACGCCTTCCTTGTAGCCCTCTGTGATTTGTACGGCCAGCAACCAGCAAGCATTAAATTCGTATGGCCTTAAAAGATATGTCTAGAGCTTGGATAATGGACGCCTAGAATAAAGAACCTCTCCTGGAAGAATTTCAAACCAAAATCCTGAAGATATTCAAAAGTTGAAGCACTGTGATAACCTCTAGATGAAGCTATCTCTCTGACAAGCAATAAATCAGCTGGTATTTCACAGCCTCTGAATTGCAGACACTGAAGATGGCTCGTTCTCCAATGCAGAAGAAAACTGGAACCCTTGGCTCTGTTCTCTGTAGAAGATAGAAGCAAAATCGATTTTCCAAAATGCATAATGAAAAGAGTTTCTTTCAAAGAAACTTATAATTCCTCAGTTTGGTCAATTTTCTCCAAAAAAGCATCATTTAAATAAACTTTGAATTCTTCTTTTAATTTTTCCATAGTTTGCACGCATTTTTAATTATAATTAATAATTAAAAAGTGGCCCCTTCTTCATGTTGGTCGACCCCTTCCAATAGTCACTTAAGTTATAATATTTAAGTTATAATATTTAATTATATTATAACTTTATAATATAAGCCTTAAATTAATTAATATTTATTTTAGCAAATAAATATTAATATCTCTCTCAAAACAGGTCCAAATGACGAACAGTCTGAAGCCAGATGATAAGTGACTGAATCCGCATACGACCAAACCATACTGCTAAGAATAGCAGGGGTGCTCTGCTGAGTGACTCTACTTACTAAAAATAGTAAGTCAAGCAAATGATGTCCGAACGACCCCGAATGAAAGCCAAACTGAATGATTCTGCCAACTGAAAACAAGCCAAGCCCCAACAAGACCCTCTATCCACCTTATCAGCCTACGAGGTTCACATAATAGGCTAATCTTAAGCACTAAGAGATGTCAACTTGAAGGGGACATTACAATGTGACCCATCAATCTACCTTCATGGACAACGAAAATGCACTTCCTAGGATTGAGAGAAACACCACATTCCCTACATCTCTCAAAGATTTGCCTTAAGTGATCAAAATGTTCATTAGCATGCTTTGAAAAAATCGTTATGTCATCAAGATAAACAAGCAAAAACTTGTTCATAAGACCTTGGAAAGCCACGTCCATAGCTCTTTGGAAGGTTGCTCCTGCATTGGACAATCCAAAGGGCATCTTTCTATATGCCATGACTTCCCATTTGGTGGTAAAAGCAGTTTTTTACTGATCTTCTTTTGCCAAAATCTGATTATACCCTGAATAACCATTTAACAATGAAAATCTATCAGATCTTGCTACAACAACCCATGGTGTTAAGGTTGATCCTGAGAAGATCAAAGCAATTGTAGATTGGGCTCCACCTACAAATCTCTCTCAGCTTAAGGATTTTTTGGTTTATGTGGTTTTTACAGGAGATTTGTTAAGGGCTTCTCACAAAAAGCAACACCACTTACAAATTTGACAAAGAAGGGAGCCTTCAGTTGGTCAAATACAGCACAACAGTGTTTTGATCAGTTTAAGCAAATCATGAGCACATGTGTAGTCTTGGCCATTCCGAAATTTTCCAACCTTTTGAGTTGGAACATGATGCCTGAGGGGAGGGAATTGGAGCTGTTTTGATGCAAAATAAACATCCAATTGCCTTGAAAAGTAGAAAGTTAAGAGGGGTTGAACGAAGTTATTCTATTTATGACAAAGAAATGTTGGCCATCATGCTTTGGCCAAATTCAGATCCTACTTGATAGGAGGGAGTTTAAAAGTCAAAACAGATTACAATAGCCTCAAATACTTCTTAAATCAAAATGATCTCAACGATAAACAACAGAAATGGGTGAGCAGATTACAGACATATGATTTTGACATTGTATGTCAAGGGGAAAATAAATGTTGTTGTAGATGCGTTATCTAGGAGACCTCATTTGTGCTCATTAATAGAGATTGGTGATGATTGGAAGGATTTGATTATAGCGATTATGCTAAGGATTCTTGGGCCACAAAAATTATAGAAGGAACTGCTCAAGATGACAGTATACAATTTTCAATGGGCTGATAATGTATAAGGGCAAAATTTTTTTGGTACCTAATTCCAAGCTTAAGGCCAAAATATTGAGAGCTTTTCATGATGCCCCCATGGCTTGTCATCTAGTTTTTTTTAAAACATATAGGTAGACTCGCGAAGGTTTTCATGGAGAAGACTTAAAAATGAAGTCCTTAAATATATTAAGGAGTGTCCTATATGTCAACAAAATAAGGATGAACACTCATATCTTGTTGGGTTGTTGCAGCCATTACCCATTCCAAATCAGAAATGGGAGTGCATTGCTATGGATTTTATCACAGGGTTTCCCAAAGTTCAAGGTAAGGACTTTGTGTATGTGGTTGTTGATAGACTCACCAAATTTGCCCATTTTTATGCTATTTCAGCTACATGTATGGTAGTGCAAGTAGCTGACCTGTTTTTCAAAGAAGTTTTTGGACTTCATGGGATGCCTCATAGCATTGTTAGTGACAGTGACAACAAATTATTAAGTCTCTTTTGGTAGGAACTCTCTAGATTGAGTGGTACGGAGCTCACCCCTAGTACCAATTACCATCCACAGATTGATGGTCAATCATAAATTGTTAACAAGTGGGTGGAAGGGTACCTCAGGAATTACATCTTGGGGCAGCAAAAAGCATGGGTGAGGTGGTTACACTTGGGTGAGTGTTGTTATAATTCAACTTACCACATGCCATCACAAAAAGAAATGGCAGTTACAAATTCTAGTGGAATTCAAACGCATGTATGGAAGTGGAATTCACATCCGTCAAAACATAAAAGACCGATTCAAAGCAATGTTAAAAGATTAGTATAATTTGGCTCACAGTGAGAAGATAAATGGAGCATGAACAAATGCAATTGTCAGAATTGCTGGTCTTGTTTGTGCACCGTGCAACAGAATATGGAGCATTTATTTTCGAAGATGAGAGACATTTGTGGAATTTGATGCTTGAGAGGCATCGTTTAGTATTACTCCACAAGTAGCTGAGAAGATTGAGCAGGCTGAATTGGTGAATTCAAGGACGGTTTCAGAATCGTGCCCATGATAATGAAAAGTTCGATGAGACTTTAGAGCCTTACAGTTATTGCTTGGCTGGAAACTATATCTCCTGAATCAATAGCTAAAGGACTCATATTACTAAGCTTGAAGGTTCGTGCCTATGTTCCACTTAATGTCTCTATTTCATTACAGGATGAGATGCAACTTGAGGAGCTCATCATAGCTACGGATTGAGGATGATAATTCACTCTTAGTTGCTATGATTGTTGTGGATGTTTGCGGCCCAGAAAAAAAAAAAAACATATTAGTGACAAACAAAAATATGGTGTGACCTCAACATTATTATTACTAATCCCTAAACCTAAACCTCAACATTATTAAACCTTAAGGCTAACCAACTTTATTAAAAAATAGAAATGTTTCTTTACAAAATAAAATGTGTTTTTAAAAATAGAATGTTTCTTTACAAAACAGAATGTTTTTTTCAAAATAGAATGTTTTTTTACAAAATAGAAAGTTTGTTAAAAAGATAATGTTTCTTTGCATAATAGAATGTTTTTGTGGAAAGTAGAATGTTTTTCAAAAATACAATGTTTCTTTACAAAATATAAAGCTAATTATAAATAGAGTGTTTCTTTACAACATAGGATGTCTTTTAAAAATAGGAAAGTTTGTTAAAAAAAGAAAACCCTAACCCTAAAAATGAACCTCAGTAAACTCTAACTATAAATATCATCTATCTTGATATGCATTCAAATAGAAATTGAATGAAAGAGTAAACCTAATCCTAATCCGGACCCTAATTCAAAACTTAAATCCAAATTCAAGCATAACCCAAACAACATCTTTAAACCTAAAAAAAATGAAACATTATAATCATAACCATCAACCTTATCTAGCGTAATGTGTAGACCATTTGGCCTAAGCCTAAACTTGACCATTATCAAACTTTTCTACTCTAGGTTTTGATTATTTGGCTTCCCAAAATGTACTACCATGTTGAATAATTGCAATCAATTTTAATGTGTATTCAAAATAAATCAAAATTATAGAAACTAGACTTTTGCATTTATTTTATGTACTTGTTTTATACCATAGATATGGTTCGTCACCTGTTTTATATCATAGATATGGTTTGTCCAAGGAAACACTTTTTCAAAACAAAAGAACAAAGAAAGCAACACATATGGGAGTATCACCGAGAATATCATAGATGCCGTATTGAAGAAATGTCAAATGCTGAAAGGGAAGAGCAAAGAAGACAAAGGAATGAGGCTGATAGAGAAAGAAATGCAAAATGAAGAGAAAATATCACAATTGAACAATTACAATGTCAAACAAATTTAGAAGAGAATGTTAATTGAAGTAGAGATCAAAGAAATCTTGAACACTAGTCACATTTCCAAGGACAAGAAAGACAAGAGGAGAACCCACAATTCTCAGACACACATAGAAATACATGTCACACACATCTGAAGCAGCGCTTTAGAACAATACACAATAGAACAAGATGTACAACATATTCCACATGTGGATTGCACAGAAGAAATAAGACATGATGCAAATGTTGAAACTAATATGAACGAAGAAGCTGGCCTAAGGAACATAGAAGAAGACTCTAGGTCAGTAGATTTTGTTGCAGAAACACCTGAGAATCGAAATCAAAATGATGAAATGAATGCAAATGGATCTTTGGAGAAGGATTTTACGAGATTTCAAATAGTGTTCCGTAATAGATTAGATAGGTTGGCATCACCAAGCATGTGTTATATTTTCCAGGAAAGTTACATTGGAATAAATGTCTACTGCACTCCTCAAGGGCCTGTTTGTAATAGGTGTAGACTAGAAAAAGGAAACCACAAATTTTCACTTGAAAATAACATGGATCCTGGTCCACAACCAACAAAACGAGCAACCCTTACTCAAGTTGAAGAAATGTTAATTGCATGTGTGACCCCAATTTTGCAAGTCACACATGTAACTGGTGGCTAGTTCAAATATAAAGGGCACACAACAAGCTTTCCTCAAAATATTGAAAATGTGGCAAAGAAATTGCCATATTTACTTAAAGATATTCCACTAATTATAGTTCAGAGAAAGGATCAACACGAAACAAACTATAATTTTATAGTAAACAAGGCCCGTGTGTACAAAGCACTACAATACAAAATAGAGCATGACAAGTTTTACTCCAATGTCATTATCAATGAAAATGCTCTTGACAATATAGAAGAGAATTCAGATCACAATATATTTAATGATTTGAGAACTATCCATATGGAGTTTGACTTTGACAAAAATGAAATTGTTTTTGTGGGCCCACTTATGGAGACAAATGATGGAAACATAAATGAGTACATGACATCAATGGCATCTAAACTACCAAATGCACATAAAGAAATGGAGTTGATTCATGCATGGGTAAACAATCCTCATATAGACCCAAGAGCGATGATTGATTGGCTGACAATTGGTGCATCTCCCATAAATGAATATACTACACCAAGTTTGCTTGACATGGCATTCCCATCTTTATTTGCTAATGGAAAATGTGATTGGTTGGAACCACGTTTAAGAAGGG
This sequence comes from Sequoia sempervirens, assembly GCA_007258455.2. Lineage (NCBI taxonomy): Eukaryota > Viridiplantae > Streptophyta > Pinopsida > Cupressales > Cupressaceae > Sequoia > Sequoia sempervirens. The sequence continues at coordinate 32,796 of VDFB02057792.1, forward strand.
TTCATCTACAAGAGTTTGTGAAGCACCTATTTTGATACAAAGACAATAGATTTGGAAAACATCCAAGATTCCACTATTATATGATGAATATGATCATGAGGCATTGGGCACATACCTCCACAACGATTTGTGTTAAAAGAAGTCTACTTGAAATCCCAATGACCATACATGAATTGCGTGAACATATGGAGAATATGCCACAATCCAACCTAGTAGATAGATTAATGAGATTCGGTACCACTTTAAGGGGAACAAGATCCTACTGGACCAAGTGTCGAGTAGAACTAACAAACATGCTTCACCAAATTGGAACACCTACAATCTTCTTCACCTTGAGCGCAACTGACTTGTATTGGCCAGATTTGCATGCATTGATGCCCAAGACACAACCAACCAATCCATGAGAAGCACAACTTTGGCGGAAACAAAATGTAATCAATAACCCACACATCGTTGCCCAATACATCCACTTACGCCACACTATTTTTAGAAAAGAGATCCTCCAGAAAGATATGAATGTTAAGGACTATTGGTGCCGATACGAGTGGTAGCATAGAGGATCCACACATGTACATGGTTTTATATGGTTACATGAAGCACCAAATATGGATACAATCAATTGGAATAATGAATATCAAATGAGAAAAGTTACAAAATATCTCCATGATTTAGTTCATGCCTGCAACCCGCGTGAAGATGCACACCACCACAACATTCAGGTATAATTATGGATTTTTACAAAAACATTTTCTCAAATATAGACAATTTATCAAATTTGAGAAAAGAGATTAACTAAAATGACCTTACCAAGTAGGCATATTGAAATTTCTCTCTACACCCATATTTGAAAAACACAAGACAATTGATGGAAAGTGATTTTTGGGAAGACTATGAAGAAATTTTGAACATTGTACAAAGACACACAATGTGTAAAGAGGGTGCAACTTGCATGAAGATGTACACCACCACAAGATTCAGGTATAATGATAATATTGGTAGGCAATAGTAGGGAAAGATACAACTTGGTAGTCTTCATTTGCAGGCATGAATTCTTGCCCGTCGTCCATTGCTTCATTGGGAGGTTGAAGTTGATGGTGAACCATACCACTTGCATTTGAAACATGGAGATCAACATCACGTTCCAAATTGGGTGGAGTGGGATGGGAATTGGATTTAAGAGGGCATTTGGAAATCTAGATCATTTCATGCGCGGGCTCCTTTTGAATCCCTAACAATGGATCAAGCCCCAACCTGAATTGTTCTTCATTTTCTGTCTCTATCATAGTTGCTTATTTATCAAGTAGCCTTCCATTTGTTTCAATTTCATCAAGCAATTCCTTCATGACTGTGAACAATGGATCAAGCGCTGACGCAAAATTTATTTCATACTCTGCTTCCATCTTGGTAGCCCATTGATCGTCAAACATATCATCTTGCCTCAAGCCGCATATCATTTCTTCCATCTTGTGCGTGCATGAACGAACTTCTTCATCGAGGACCATTCCTTCTTGAAGTGCACTGGAATAACTTCCCTCTTCATGTTTTCCTCCTTGGAAATCTATCACACCATCTCTACTTTGAGCTAAGTCCTCCATTTCTGGTTCTTGATGATCTTCAATAACTTGCAATCTTATATATTCATTCACCTCCGTATGCTGACAGTTGCCTTGGGTGGTTCCTCTTGCTTGGGTGGATTCCATTGCTTCTCTGATCTTTACTCCAATGACCTCTCGTTCTATCGTGATGTAGGAACAATCTTCACCCACTTGATCCCCAAGCTCGACCACATTATCCTGTTGTGACTCATTTTCCTCGATGTTAGATGATATTGAAGTACATTCTTCATTTGGTGCTAAAAAAGTCTGCTTGACATATTCAATCCATCCTTTGTCCTTGAAGCACCCATATGGTAGCTCTGGTAATCTGAGGTAGCATCTTGCATGGTTGATAGCCTCTTCACATGATGTGCAAGTGAACTCTGGATCAGGTGCGTTGTGAACCCGACACCAACGAGGTGAATCCGACACCAACGAGGGAGCAAAACACCTTTCAAGTGAACATTACCTAGTTTTATCTGACTTTCGATTCTAAGTGTGAACCTTGTGAAGGCCTCATACATAACTTCTGGAATGCTATAATCATTAGGTTCTACATCCAACACTCTTGGCTTGGGAACATCCCAAATTTGTTTTTCCCTTGGAGAACAAGTTCTATTCTTGAGAGGAATGTCACGCAACTGATTTCTTTGTGCTTTGAGGTCTCATGAATTCGACATCTTCCTGGCAAAGCAAACCTAGACAAATTCTTGGGATGCAACTGTGCATTCACATTTTCTTGAATCTGAGTGATATCCACGAGACTGTCTTGAGAGCAAGGAATATGGAACGGACGCCCGTCCATTGAGAAATCTCCTTTTTGATTATCCATTTATGACTTTTTTGAATTTTTTCAACTTTTCACTTTTTTTTTGGATTTTTTGATAAACGAGATTTGACATATTTCTGATTTGGCATTTCAAACTTTATATTGGTTCCATCTAGCTGAATTTCCCTACTTGTGAACATAAACAACTTAATGTTTAGCCCTCCTTGTAGCACCAATTCATGTTGATGCATGTTTTGTGACACACCAAACATTAGCATAAAATGCCCAAAGACACCCTATCCTCTCTTGAAAAACCACCGTGTATGCTAAGATTGCGAGAAGATCATATGGCAATTCCAAGGTTCCTTATGTCAAGTCTTGACGTGTGGATAAGCTCAATGGTCATTGTGATATGCTGGTAACACAAAGGGACTTATGCTAGGCTTGTTCAATTCACAATGAAGGTCTAGACAATGAAGCTCTATTGTTTGGGTCTTGGATCAAACAAACTAAAAAAAGGAGATAAGGGTTTAAAAGTTCTAATCTACTTCCTAAGAATTCAAGAGACGGTATTAACTGCCTAAGAATTCAGGAGACGGTATTAACTCGGTGAAACCAATAACCACGCTTAGGACAACTACACAAAGTGGGTGCAATCTTCAAGGGAGTGTGCTTATGATTTTCATGTCATGAATAACTACCATCAAATCAAACAATATTTATCTAGACAAAAGTTGAACATCCACAAAGTAAGTTCAGGCTAACTTTACGCATTGAATAAAAATCATCCATTCAAAGAAAGTATGAGCTAAGTTTCACCATAAATCTGTTGGCGTAACAACTAACACCTCTGGAGTACAAGTTGTTATGAACAGCCTATGCACACTACGCAATGAGTGCTCTTCGAATTATGGAGGGGAAGCTCCCTCGATGTACTTTGACAAATATACTTTGCAAAGGAAAAATAAGCTAAAACTACTTCCTGTCTTTTTGTTTCAGCTGCTAGAGGCACAAGACTTTCTTGAAAGAACTTCTACGTTGCAGCTGAGTTTTCTCTGGTTTTGCAAATCAACTAAACTACAACTTATATCTATCCAATCTCCTCAGGAAAACAGAGCAAGAGGAAACGGAGCAAGGTTTGACTATCTGACGATAAGCGGGTTTAGACTCTCTACTTGAAGGCAAGGTGGGCACAACTATCATCTCAATCTAAACCAACTTATTGGGCACAACAGATTTAAGAATTTACCAAGACGATCTTATGAAACCCTAGGTGGTATAACACTTGATCGAATCAGCAAAGCCTTCACAAAACAGCCTTTATCTTTATAATCTCACGAAACCCTAGGTGGTATAACCTTCAATTATATTGATAAAGATTCACAAAACAGATTTATCGCTGCAACTTCTCGAAACCCTAGGTGGTATAACGATCGATCACAATGGTAAATTAACACAAAACAGCCTTATCACCTTAATCTTTTGGAACCCTAGGTGGTATAACAATTGATTTCAATGATAAAGATGTTCAAACAGATATATCTAATCTATGGAAAGAATTCAGCATCACAATCTTTCGAAACCCTAGGTGGTATAACAATCAATTGCAATAGTGAAGACACATGAACAAATACGAAAAAGAGTAATATTGAGGGCAAGGTGGGCACAGCATATATTCCTCTCTCAAGCAAAAGTTATTTACAAATGAGCGTAAGCTCTTATTTATATACATCAAGGTGTAGGGAACCCTAAAATCACCTTGTGTTATCTATAGTTCCTGCAATGCATGCAAGCAATGCGCCCAACCCTAATTAAGCAAACTATACAGTTAACTGGGCAACTACCCTCAGTTTAACTGAAACATCTAATCTAAAAATGGACAATTGTGCGAGCATGCACGTCCTTATTAAAACAAGTTAACTGGAAGACTATCATCAGTTAACGAAAACCCTAAATACAACTCCAAGTGAACAAGGCGATTCTCAGAATAGGTATGCATGTGATGACAACCCCGAGTTAACTGAAAAGGGTAACATCCAGTTTAACTCGTGTGTGTAATGTCTATTCTGAGAAGTGGGAACTGAAGTTCACTATGTGTGATCTCGAGCAATCAACCCCTCAATGAGATTGTTGACTGTGTCACTGTCCGGAGCGATGAGACTCTGACGAAGGATGCTATGTCGATGCAGCATGTCCTCACCAGCTGTGATTTGAGACTGAAGTTCCCTTCTGCTCCTCGTTGCTTCATCGAAAAGTGTTGACATGACTGTAAGCTGAGTAACCTTACAGCCAACTGTCTCCCCACTGAAAATGATATGAATGAGTGCCTGGAGTTCTGATTGAACATCTGTAAGCTCCACGTAGGCACCACCCTCAATCTGATAACGGCACGGTAAGCGAGATACAAGAGTCCTCACAAACCGGAGTGCACTAGTGGCGTGCTCTCTACTCTCAGCCAACTCTGATGCTAAACTGTCTTCTATCTTTGCTCTGAAAACCAACTGTGTCTTCCAAGAGTAGATAGCCTCTCTGTCCTCGCATCAGCGGTATTGTAAATAAAGCCAAACTCGAGGTGGGCAATCAAAATTTCATCCACAGGTTGTTAATAGCCAATATCGTTCCTCATCACGAAGAGCGAATCACAGGGAGCTCGTGCATTGTACATAAAGCGATATAACTCTGTAAGCATGAAATGCTGACCTCTAGCAACGAAGTCCTCCTCCCATTCCTCCAAGCGCTTGCCATATGCAACTAAATGATTGAGCTGACTTTGCTCTGCTGGTGGCTCAAGCATCGGTGGGAGTGTGTTAATGGCTTCTGGTCTGTGCACAAGACTAGAAATGTACTGACGAAGCTGTCTGATTTCAGCCTTGAGGGCTGCTTTATCCTCTCCGTCCTTTAGTATTCTGTCCTTGGCACTATCTGTAGCAACTTGAAGAAGCTCAACCTGAGTCTGGCGTGTGCTGCGACCAAGGTTGACTGTGATAACTTCAAAATCCTGAGACTCTAAATCAGCCAAGCTCTTCCCCTGCGGAGGTACAGCAGTCTCGATAACAACCTCCATGTCAGTGTTTCTCTCTACATGAACCATGTTCTTAACTCTCTTATCTGGCGCATCTTGATAAATGTCATCAAAATCGGAATGATTGAGAACATAAGATGGCTGCCTCCTCTTCCTTCCTAGCTGAGTCTCGATCCAAGATGAATCTCTGCTAATGCTACTAGAAGGGTCTGCAATAGCGACAGGAGGTACTGATGAGAGTGAGTATGTAGAAGACCCACTGCGAGGTGGAGAATCCAAGTCCAATTCAATGTGAATTGGGACCGGTGACGGCTCTGAAACTGATGTAGGAGCTTGAGGCTGAACCTCAGGTACTGGCGGGCTCTGAGCTGATCTCTGAACTGGCTCTGTGATAAGCGGCTGTCTGTCAAGCTCTGTAGGTGAAACAGTGGCAAGCGCCTTGCCCTTTGAATTATTTGGCGCTTGTACTTTCTTAGGAGGGTTACTCCTCTTCTTCTTGTTAGGTTTTGATGAAGAAGGTAGCGTAGGATTCACCACTACTGGCAGCTCTGCTCTAGGAACACTTACTCTTCTTGTCTTCTTGCTGTCGAGGTAAAGTATACTGTTCTGGATGACTCTACTAGACCTCTCCTTGACCGTTGCATATTCTTTGGCGTACCAATCTACTACTGGCAACGGTTGTGTGTCGACCTGCTCTCTGAAAAACTGAGGAAGAACCTCTCCCTCATCATCTGATAAACCTCCCACATCCTCTGACAAGAAAACAAAGAAATCGTGAGAGAAGCGGCCGTACTTTAGATCTGAACCTCGAAGTCATCGAGCAATTTGCCCGGTAATCATCATAGAAACCGTGATAATGTGCCTCGGCGAGCTGTATAATGACACGAAGGTCATAGGCGATCGCCGACAAGGTACTTGAGATGATATCTCTCAAGTTCCTGTCCTGCGATCTTTGCATCAATTGCCGACTTGCACCAATACATTCCAAACTGAAAAGGAAAGTTGAGTGATGGTCTGTGCCTGCGGCGTAGAAGACGATGAACATCATGCATCTGTCTAAGGAATTCCTGAAAAATTGTTTTATCCGAAGGATAACGTGGAAGCATAGCTGGATTTCCTGTGAAGCCATATACTCGGATGTAGGTGTATGTTGGGAACTGTATAAACCAATCTGCCCATCCATCCATTGCTGCCCTAGCAACTGCCGAGATACGAACATGCAATTCCCGGTCCAAGTTCCTCACTGTGTAAGTTAAGAAAGCCTCGTGAACACGCTTGAAATGACGTTCAGCTCTGGTGAACTCAAGCTGATCATATCTTTATTAAACCTTAATTGAATGCCGCGGTGTTAAGTCCACCGAGGCGATACGATAAGCGATCAAATTACCGCGAGATATGAACACATGTGAAACTC
>VDFB02057793.1:0-24702 GCA_007258455.2 Sequoia sempervirens
TGAAAATTTCTAAGTGGTGAATATAAAAAGAAAAATAAAAAGGATTTCCAAGGAATTCTCATAACACAAAGCATCTCAAAGCTAAAAAGATAGATATATTTATATATTTATCGATAAAAATTTTGTATTACATTTCCAAAAAAAGAGTGATTTCACAACACAAGGTATTTAGATGTAGAGAGTGAACATGGGGATTTTGATAGCCTCGACTACTTCTTACATGTGCTCTATATACATAGGGGAGAAGACGTTCTTGTTGAGCTCGATGTAGTGGGTGAATGTTTCCATATTGTTTCTCTCCAGACCAGCATGCAGCAAGGCAATGGCTTAACCAGCCTATTCATTATGCAATGCAAAAGCGATGCAATTTTCATCACCAACTAGGCCCACATGTGGATTAAAAAAGAGGCCTCTTAGGGAATCTTCAACACACAACAGATAGTGTGGATGAACCAAACTCAAAATATCGCAACCTCCATCCGAAACTCCTAGAGGTGTGCACAATGTTATATAGGAAGCGCTCAAGCATACTGGCATTATGGATGTGCACCTAGGACATGAAGTGCTTGCCAATGATTTTATGGATTACTTCTTCTTCCACATTTTTTTGGATCAAGAAGATTTCTCACAATTGGTCTATCACCAACCTATGGATAGCACTACATTCAATACCCTCTACAACCAGAAAATCACTCTCCATAGTCACTTCACTCGATGAACTCAAAATACTAGAAGCAGAAATAAGCATTGTGTAGATGAATAGTGGTGAAGTTAATTTATAGAGTGGTGGAAGAAAATTGGTGGAGCTCACCAGGAAGCAATTAATGCTAAAAGTATACTCTGATTTCTTCGAACTCAATTAAGTCAACAAGGAGATGTGATGGAAATATTGCAAGTTAGATTCCAATAGTGATGAAATCCTCTACATTTAAAGAAGTTGCATGGAATGATCTTAGGTGGAATTCCAATAGTCACTAGAAGTTAAAAGTGGTTGATATTTTGCACAAAGATAAGTCATGTGGTCTACTCATAGCAAGCAACGACTCATTCTCCAGTCTTATCAATCGGGATACAGTATATAATCATAACCATCCTTAAAATTAGCAATTAATGGAGGTGTTGTCATAATCTGACAAGGTTAGTTAGTTTTTGGCCAACCTTTTATTCAGACAGACAATAGTTAGCATCCAAGAATCAGTTTTCAAGAAATCCTAACTGTTACATTGTAAAAAATTTAAATATCTCATAGTTTGACATTGGAGGGGTCCAACATTTTGATCCCCCTTACACTATGATGCATGAGTGAGAATCGATCATAATAGAAGGATCAAATTTTGCAATTTTAATTCATTGTTGTGGATGTTTATTGTCTGTGTGCAATAAATTGTGATTTGAATGCTAATGTTTATGAATAATTATGCGAGCTTAGATGAACATTTAGATATTAATTCCCTATGAGGATGTGTTATTCAATGGTTTTTAATTCATTTTATTTGTAGTGAATGATTAAGATTGTGTTGAGTCGAGTCAACAAGCATTGGTAGTCTAGTCTATGAGCCATGATATTTATTGTTTGCCAATCCATTTCAGCATTGGAGTAGTTTCTTTAAATTTAAAGCATTTCTCTTCGCATCTATCTCATAGCTATGAATAGGTGTTATTTTTTCCTTTCTTGCTTTCTAGTCAAAAGCATACCCCCATTTATATGTTTTCAAAAAAATCAAAATTATATCTAAAGAGGGAATTGTACCTCAATTAAAATTCAAATGAATATTACTAATGCAATGGTAATCTCTCCAACTGTTTTGAGTTGATTGGTCCTTCTTGCGCATTATAGAGTCATTTTGCATTTAACATTGTAAAGGAAAAATCTATTCACCAACATCTATAATACTTTGGGTTGTTAATTGTATTTTCATATCATTGAGAGTTGCAAATATTTGAATAAATATATGTTACTCGCTATATTAGAGTGTCTATAGTCCAAAAGTATGTTTTATATCAGGAGTAATGTGTATGCTTGCAATATCATGCATTCATCTATTCATTGTGATCGAGGTGATCCAGAAGGCTATACCGAAATGTTTTAGTTCAATGTTGGTTCAGTGTTTCTCAAGTCTCTTCTTTGGAGATGTTGTAGGCTCTACGATTTGAGAGGAGAGTATATCTACACTTTTTCTATCTTATTCCTGATTTTTTGGAGGATGTGTTTAGCATGACAAAAATTGAAGTGACAGAAGGTTTTTTGCACCTATATGTCAACTAGTTGGTGTTCAAGGCATATGTGATAATGGCTAGTAGCATGCGGTATTCAATTCTAGTGTGTGGTATCAAGATAGGGCCTAGTTAAGGTTCATATGGTAGCACATGGCCTCATGTTCTTTTGGTGGCAACAAAATTTGTTTCTGGACAGACCTATTACACGTTTCATTAAATTTGCATTTAGGTCCATCTTATGTCGTCATGGTTATTTGCAAACCCTTGGGTGACATGGAAGATTGTTAATGTAATGTCATGCATATATTCCTCTATTGTGTAGATGCATAATTTGAATTACAAGCATGTGAAATATAATTGAAGAGAAGGTGGTGAGTGAAAATACAAGGAGACTATCTTGTGCAAGTATGTGTTTTTGGTGCACCAATATCATAAGATCTTAAGAAGTTTTGTAGAGTGTCTAAATCAAGTTCGAACTATTTGTAAGCTGTGTAAGCAGATTGAAGGTCTAGAAGCTTTATCTAATTAATCTGGTATGACTAGTGTTCTACTTGTAGAGCTAGTGCTCAGTTCATTGTATTTGGGATTGATGTCTCTAGTAGGTTGGTGCCTACTTCATATTATGAAATTCACGTGTTATATTCTTGCTTTGTGAGGCTAGATTTGGATAGTAGATCCAAGAAACTATTCTCACTGTGGTTTTTCCCATATTGGGTTTCCACATATATTTAGTGTTTTTCTATGTGAATGTGTGCTCATTTTCATTGTTTGATTAGTATTAGTGAATATTCATGTTTCATATTTAGATACATGTGTTTAAGTTAATATTTTTTAAATTGATTACATATACTAATTCCACTACCTCGTATATTGTGTTCCCTTCAAGTATACCATGCATTTTCTATAAACATATACCCATTATCTATCTATCAAATATATGCTTATATAACGAGTACCCATTACAAACACAATGAAAAGTACTTGCAAGAATTGGAAAAAAAAGATACTTTTTATTGATGAATACTCATTACTAAATATGTATGCATTAGTAATGGGTCTTTATTATTGGAGATTAGTTTTTTCATTCATGTCAATAGGGAGATTGTTGGAGATTGTTGCACTATGTTGTCCTTAGTGTTTTCATTGATGTCAATCTATGTCAAACTAGTGTGGTGTTAATTTGGTGTTGTAGATTGGGAGATGTTTGCAATATCTAGTGTGGTGTTGATGAGAAGGTGTTTGTGATGTTGTCGATGCAGTTGGTTCACTTGGTTTCAATTTGCTTTTGAGAAAATTGTATAAAGAGTGTACAAGGTGATAAAGTTGTGCTTTGCATTTCTTCATGGTTGAAGATGTGCTTGTGCGGTTTGGATAAGATGATTAGACGTTCTCAGAGGTGTTATATCCATAGTTTCAAGTTTTGGATCATACGACAGTGGAAGTTGTGTTTGACAGTGTGTTGCTTGTGAAGAAAGTTTTTTGGGAGAAATAGAATTGTTCTGCATTTCTCTGAGTTAAAGTTTCTTGTCATGCAAATTTGGGAATGCGATAATATTGTTTGTACCTACCTTCCCTTGGATTGTTTTGTGTCCAGTTATTCCGCAAGGTTGGTTAGTGAGTTGTATGTCTGTGGCAGTGTGGTTGGTTGCACAAGATGATTAGTATTCTCAATTTCGTGTGGCTATAGCAGTGTTGTTGAATATTTTGGGATGTTGTGTGATGTTGCTTCATGGTTTGCAGGATGTTTTTGGACCTAGTGAAGAGTGAATTAATTATTTGGTAATGTTAATACAAGTTTGGTTGACCTAGCATGTTAGCACTAATTACGGATGTGCTTCATGGTTTGTGGAAACATGGTGCTATGTGTCGATGTAGATTTGGGTCCTAGTTAACCCTTGGTGTGCTTCGTCTTCACTTATTTCCACTTTAGAAGTGTTTGGTTCCGACCTATTTTGTGGTTACACATTTGAGGTGCATACATTTCATTGAGGCCAGTGTAGAGAAGTTGTTTAAGGTCGCAGTTGATATATAAGAAAGGTCATTTATTGGAGATGAGTGTGGTGTGTTTTGTGATGTGAAATGTAATAAAGTGTTGTGATCTGAGTGTTATTTTAAATTCCTAAGGCTACCAAAAGTAGTGAGCAAAAGGAATTTACATTTTAGTGTACCTAAAGTTGTTGGAGGTAGTGAGCCGAAGGTTACGAATGGTGTAGAGTTGTTGTGGTGGATCTTCATGTTGCTTTAAGGTAGTGAACCTCCTTGTAGCAATCTTCTTCTATTCTTGACAATGGGTCCTTTGAGTAGTGATCCCTTAGAAATGAGCCATTCTTTTCTTCTAGGTAGTGAGCCCTTCCAATAGTGAGCCTTTTGTAATCAATTTTTTTATTCATATATGGGTGATCCCACAAAGCTGGTTTACAATTTCTGGAAGATTCTATTTTTTGCTGAAATCACATATTTTTAGAAAATATAATGATTTAAGCCTTAAAAAATTTCATTTAAAGCATTCCAATTGAAGAAGGTTTGATCAAACTACCTTAGATCAAACCCCCTTGGATAGAACCCCACTAGTTTTAAACCATACTTATAATAGAGTCTCCTTTACACCTATCAAAGCTGATAAAAAATCATTTTTTGATTTCCCTTTTGGGATCAAATGAATTCATTTTTAAAAAAAGTATATAGTCCTTATTATAAGCTTCCCAAAGGTATAATTTTAAATAAATTTTATTTTATTATTATATTTACATTTCTTGTGAATGTAGGTTTTCACCAAAAATCAAGCTCTATGTTCTACACATGTGGAAAAATAGAATATTATCAAAAATAATTAAAAATATGAGCTCACTAGATATCTAAGTCTTTGATCCAACAAAAAGAAAATTGAATTTCAATACATAAAAAGGGTTGTTATACGATCTTCCTATGTTTGAATTGTAATTGGTTTGACTTTGAAACTTGATTAAAGAAAAACTATTCAATAAAACACTATGAAACCAATTGGAAGCACTATATATCATAGTTACAAAACTAAAATAAAAAAAAATAGAATTTTATTTTCATGGAAAAAATTTATGTGTTATATGATGAGCATCACTCCTTAAAAATGGTGTTTACTTAAAAAAACTAGTTTTCGAAGGAGATGGAAAAAGAAGTGAAATATGATTCCAAAAATTTTGAAAAAAAATATATTTAGAGTCTACATACAAAATTTCACAAATCACTAGTTTGCATCATCTTCAAATTCCTCACGGTTTAGCCGCTATAGGTACTCGAATGTGAAGATTTAGTTAGAAAAAATCAATTTAGTGTCCAATTTGGCCAAAAATTGTAACTAGTATTGTGGGATCACCCATATATGTGATTTAATCCTCACCATGGTTTTTCCCTAATTAGGATTTTTCACGTAAATCAAGTGTTCTATTGTGTATGGTTGTTGATTTTTTGATGTGTTTATGTTTCACTTGTTGACAGTCATGGTAATGCTTAATAAGGGTTTGAAGATTCATGAGGGTTTTAATGTTTTAATGTACAACCGATTCACCCCCCCTCTTAGTTTTCCTATGTGTCTAACAATTTGTATCAAAGTTGTGGTCCCTTAGAAGAAGCTTAACCGCTTGAGGTAGATCTATATGGTACACAAGAATGGTGTCAAGGTTCCTATGTTTGATGGATCAAACTATGTTGTCTAGAAAGCCAAGATGGAAGACTTTCTTATCTCATTACGGTTTGGTGTTTGGAAGTCAATTGAAATTGGATACACTATTCCTACTACTCCTTTGGCAAGTGATGATGAGATCGAGGATTATGAGAATAATGGAAAACAAAGGAATGCTATCTTGAGTGCTCTTTTTGATTCAAAACTTATGAAGGTGATAAGCCTCAAGACTATTGTTATCACCTAAAGTTGCACCCCTATTGAACCTAATGTTCAACTCCTCAGTGTAACATGGGAAGACCTATAAAGATGTGGGTTTCTTGTAAGCAGAGGTCAACCTCCAGAGAAGGTCGGCTTCCTTTGGTATCACCTAAACTATTTATCTGTAAAGGGAAAAGGAGAAGGAGAAAAACATAGACAATGGAAATTAAAACCTAGGGTGATACACCAAAATGATAGGAACAATGAGATACTCGATTTACACTTGAATACTGGTGACAGCCATGGGATTGCACAACAAGATCCTATAGATCATGCACACAAATAGGTTTGACATGCACATGCCTTCAAGAAGGAAAGGCATATTTTCACAAACTAGAAGCTCATGTGCAGGATTAAGTAAACACAGTTTGCAACCTACGTGATACTACTTCTGCAAAGAAAGGAACGACATGAAACAAAAGCTATAAGGAAAGAGAAAATTTCACTAAGTAGCTCAATGAATCACTAAATAATGCACAATACTTCACAAGAATTAGAAGGAAAAAAGATGGACCATCAATGGTAACCAAGGCAGATTTTGTATATTATGTTCCAAGTTGAATTATAGAAGCCTGCTAGTCTGAGAGAGGACTGTAAAAGGGTCACAGACTTCAGAAGAGCATACATTTGAACTCCTTACAAAAAGGCATAAAAATGCCTTATATATAGACTGTGTGTCAGCCCCTTAGGGCTTACAAAAATATCGGAGCTCAGAAAGATCTACCACCAGATCTTTTGGATGAAGTTAATGTTGAAGCCCTGCATGTCCATGACGATGAAGAGTCATCCCCGAGGAAGCCTTCTTCAGATATTCTACAGCTACCGCATTCATCCCTCTGTCCTCATGTCCTCGTGAACTTCCTCGGCCGAACGTCTTGAATGCTACTAAGTTCACCGTCGATTCGTGTTGCATTCGTCCTGCGTTGGCATTCCACATTCTAATCAGACTGCCATGGCTCGCCTCAGATCCCTCTGGTTGGTCGAGCACTTTCCACGTGGGCCCTATAGCTGGTCAAAATTCTTTTTGAAAGGAATCACATTTCAGCGAGACAATGAAAGTGTCTTGCCAATGCGATTACATCATTTGGCAACTATCGGCGTAGCATGGATATATCGACGAGAGTCTTTATCGAGCTTCAGAACTCATACCGATGTTCCCTCTATGGTCGCCAAGACAAATGCTCCTTGGTAAGACATCATATCGAGTGTACAACCTCCTCCTGAAGTCTCCTCGAACTTGATATTACAAACCATATCAGCAAGAGTCTGCCGATGTTACCCCGACGCACTTTGTCCTACCAAGCTCTTTATTTCCTTCCTTGGCCGAGACCATGGAAAGTCGGGAAGACTCCTGGCAAGACTACCTATCTCTCAGCAATGAGCTACTTTCTCTTCGATCGAGGAGACATCCTGCTTTCGCCAAGACATCATGGCAAAACTACTTTCCTTGGTAGAGACCTTCTTCACTAGCAAGAGTTCACCCCGTCAGTGAAACATCTTGGCGAGATCACCTTTCTCTCAGTGAGCTTCTTTTGTTTCGCTGAGACCCACGCCGAACTCCCGCATTCTTTTGGCTCTTCATTATGGGGAGACCTGGGCGTGTCGATGAGACATTCATTGAACTCTACTTTTCCACTCCAGTCATTCTACATTAGCAAGACCCTAGGGCATCGTTGAGACTTCACAACAACCCCTCCATCCTTTGTTGAAAATAAAATCCAGCGCCGACGCTTCTTTATCTTCTATCAGTGAAACCTTGGCCTCTCGGCTAGACCCTTTGCGAGCACACTAATCTTGAGACTCACATCTTTTAGCCAGACCCCTGCTTGTCAGTGATACATCTTGTCGATATTGTTGTCTCCTCCTTTCGCTGTGACTCCACCTCCTCGGCCAGACTCTTTGTCGAAGTCATAACCCTACACCGATACCTCTTCATTCTTTGGTAGAACCTCACGCCTTCGCCGAGACATCATGGTGAAACCTCCCTCATCTTGGCGAGCTCAAACCACTTCAGTAAGACTCTTTTCATTTTGGAGGCCCCACTATTTGGTGAGACTCTTGCCGATCTTACCTTGTATGTCGCCAGGACTTCCCGTTGTCGGCAGGACCTCCGGGTGACATGTCAAGCTATTGCAAGACCCTTTCATTTGGTGAGACCCTCCATTCTCGCTAAGACCTCTTAGCGAGCTTCCTTACTCACTCTGAAGTGTCCAGTCGGTGTGACTTTCTCACGTCTCTGGGACTTCCTACCGACAATGCTTCCTCCGGCAGAGTCTCCCCGATGACTGGCCACCATCCTACTATCGGTGAGACTTTACCTCTTCATTGGGACACACGCGAGTGCTACAGGTTATCCCGGAGCCCACAGTCACCGTGAGTCTCAATGATGATGAATGGCCTATCGGCCAAAGAAACCCATGCAGGCAAGAGGTCATACCGAACCCCTCTTGTCATAGCGATAGGCTCCTCAGTGAATGCGTTCGGCAAGAAGACTAGGTCACAACGACCTGTTCAAAACAGAAACAAAACAGAATGTATCCAAGCTGCTAGTTGGCCAGATAATGGAGATGTCATGTCGACTTGGTTCTAATGGAGGCTCGAGTCTATGATTATTGAAGCATACCTCCTACAGCATCCTCCCAACTGAGCTCCATTAAATGCTACGGATGCATGAACTAACCCTTAATGGAAATATCACATTTGGCCCTTATGAACACCTGCAACATAGATGCCTTGCCTGATTGAGCCTGGGGGTGAAAATTGGGTAACAACTACTAAAGAGATCTGGACAAAGTTGGAAAATATTTATGAAGGATATGATAAGGTCAAGAAAGTAAAGATGTAGAATTTCAAAGCCAAATTTGAAACCCTAAGGATGTCATAAGTGAAGATATTGTAGGCTATATTCATTGGGTGGATAAAATTATCAATGCCATCAATGGTCTTGGTGGAAAAATAGAGGAAAGTGAAGTTGTGAAAAAAGGTATTGAGAACTCTTCCTCAATCTTATAGTGCTAAAGTTTCTACTATTGAGGAAGCTCAGAATTTGGATCAATAGTGTAGAGATCAAATGTTTGGTGCTTTAACTACCTTTTAATTAAGAGAGTTTGATCAAGATGCTACAAGGTAAGAAACTACTTTTAAAGTCAACAAGAAAGAGAATGATGAATTTGATCTAGATGATCTTGATGAGGTGGAAGCAAATTTTGTAAGGAGATTGAAAAAGGGCATTAGCAAATACAAAGGTAAGTTACTTTTTAAATGTTTCAATTGTGGAAAGATAGGTCATTATGCTTCTAAATTTCCAATCAAAGTTTCAAATAACAAACATAAAGATCATAAAATTAAATCCTATCAAGAAGAGTTATTATGTTAAAGAAGATAGTGGTGTGTCTGATAATGAGGAATCAGACTATCCAGATGATGGAAGTGATGAATGCTTGTTCATGGCTCTAAATTTTGGAAATAATTATATTGATCCTTAAAGATGTATGAAGGAAATTGCTATGGCTATAGGTCACAGATTGAAGGAACTATGTTGGCTATTTTTCATGCAAGAGAGGAGAGAAACTACTGGATAATTGATAGCAGGAGTTCAAATCATATGAAAGGTGATAAAAATATTTTTTTTATCCTTGAAAAGTATGATGGTGTTCTTGTTAAGTTTGGTGATGATACATCTACTAAGGTCTATGGAAAAGGTACAAGTAGTTTTAATGGCAAGCATAAAATAGATGATGTTCTTTATTTCAAGGGTCTCTGGCATAATCTTCTTAGTGTAGGACAAATATGTAGCAAAGGATACAATTTGGTGTTTCAAGATGATGGTTGTGAAATTATAAAAGGAAGCTCTAGAACATTGGTTGTAGTAAGAACAAGGACAGAAGGAAATGTTTATCAGCTCAAAGGTGGTGATGTTAAGTGCTTAATGTCTCAAATCACTGAAAGTTGGCTATAGTATAGAAGAATGGGTCACATCAATTTTTATAGCCTAGGGAAGATCAACTCTACTCAAGTTGTGAGAGATCTTCCAAAGATTACAAAGCCTATCAATGCAATTTGCAAGGCATATCAGTTAGAAAGCAGACAAATAAGAGGTTTATAACTAAGGAATATTCTACTGCATGACCTCTAGAGTTGGTGTATATAGACCTATGTGGACCTGACAAAATAAGAAGCTCTTAAGGTGATAGGTATTTTATGTTGTTGATAGATGATTACTCTAGAATGACTTAGGTGACATTTCTCAAAGAAAAATAAGAAGCTCTAGATAAGTTTAAAGCATTTAAGTCTATAGTTGAGAATGAAATGGATTTTAAAATCAAATGTTTGAGGTCTGAAAAAGATGGTGATTTCACCCCCAATGAGTTTAATAGATTTTGTGAATATCATGGAATAAAGAGATATTTATCAGCTCTTAGGACTCCTCGATAGAATGGAGTTGTGGAGAGGAAGAATAGGACAATGCAAGAAGTAGCAAGAACCATGGTGAAGGAAGAAAATATACCGAAAGTCTATTGCAAAGAAGCTATTCATATTGTAGTGTACATTCTTAATAGAGGACAAGCAAGAGTGAACGGTTCAAAGACCCCATATGAACTATGATATGGAAAACCTCCTATTGTGAAATATTTCAAAGTTTTTGGAAGAAAATGTTATATCTGGAGAGATGAAGAGAACTTAGGAAATTTTTCAATGCAAGATCAGATAAAGGAATCTTCCTTGGATATTCTACAAAGAGCAAGGCATACAAATGCTACAAAAAAAAGGTTAAAGAAGATAGTTGAAAGTGAAAGTGTCAAAGTGGATGAAGGATCACACCATATCTCAGTGATGATAGAAGGTTATGAATCAGATGAATCCCCTTACAAAGAAAAAGAAAACGTAAAAGAGAAAGGAAATGAGATAACAATGGAAGAGGAAGAATCTTTGGAAAAGAATCCTAAGACTCTTAAGTATGTGTAGAAGAATCATTATGAAGATAAAATAATTGGAGATAAGAGAAAAGTTGTACTAACAAGAAGAAGAGTTGCTATGGCAGAGGAATGGGTAAACTTTTGTTCACTTTCTGAGGTAGAACCTAAAATTGTAACTCGTCCCAAGACTAGAAAACAAGAATGTGATAGGAACTAAATGGCCTTTCAGGAACAAGTTGAATGATAATGGAGAAGTTATCATAAACAAGGATAGACTTGTGTGTAAGGGGTACTCACAAGTGGAAGGAATAGATTTTGAAGATACTTTTGCTTTGGTGGGAAGAATGGAAGCCATTAGGATGTTTTTGGCTTTTGTAACACATAAAGACTTTAAGGTATATCAGATGGATGTCAAGTCTACATTTTTTAATGATGAGTTAGAAGAAGAGGTGTACATTGAACAACCAGAAGGTTTTCAGTTATTAGAAGAATTTGATATGGTTTGTAGGTTAAAGAAAGCTTTATATGGAATCAAACAAGCTCCTAGAACTTGGTATGGAAGATTGGATAAGTACTTACTGCAGCAGTGATTCAAAATAGGTACGATAGATAGCAACCTTTACTTCAAGGTTGAAAGAGATCAAATTTTGATTGTGGTTGTGTATGTTGATGACATAATCTTTGGAGGAAAGGAGGAAATGTATAAAAGGTTTGCAAAGGATATGTAAAATGAGTTTACAATGTCAATGTTTGAGGAGATGAATTTCTTCCTTGGGCTACAAATTAGCCAATCTGATAAAGGTATATTCATCTCACAATCAAAGTATGTCAAGGAAATGTTAAAGAAGTTTGGAATAGAGGACACTAAACCGGTATGTACTCACATGGTTACTGGTTGCAAGTTGAGAAAAAATGATGAATATCCTAAGACAAATCAGAGCAAGTATAGATCAAATATTGGTGGATTACTATATCAAGCTTCTACTAGACCATATATCATGCATTCAATATGTCTTGTGGCAAGATTTCAATAATATCCTAGAGAAACACATGTGGCAGCAATAAAAAGGATATTAAGATACTTGAAGGGAAATCCAGATTTTGGTCTATGGTATCCTAGGGATACTAATTTCTCTTTGAGTGCTTATATAGATGAAAATTAGGTAGGTTGTACAAATCATAGAAGAAGTAAAAGTGGAGGTTCTTTATTTCTTGGAAGTAGATTGGTTTCTTGGTTGAGAAAGAAGCGGTATTTAGTGTCATTATCTACTATAGCTCGTTAAAATATATTGCAGCAGCATCTTGTTGCACACAAGTGTTGTGGATGAAGTAGACATTGAATAATATCATAGTATCATATGATGATCCTATTCCTAACTTGTGTGATAATACAAGTGCTAACATTTTTAAAAAATTGGTAATACATTCAAGGACAAAGCATATATCTATCTAGTATCACTTTCTAAGAGAGAAAGTTGGAGAGAATGAAGTGAAGTTGGAGTATGTGCCTACAAAGGACCAAATAGTAGATATTTTCACAAAGGCTCTTCCAAAAGATACATTTGAGTATCTCAAATAGAAGCTAGGGGTTAATGCCCCTCCTTTCAACTAGATGCATGATTGGTGTATATGTCTAGGTGAGAAATTCAAGATTTATTATTTGTCCTAGATTTGTAACATGCCCAGTGTTGTACTCAAAAAAAAATTGAAGTTTTAACCTGCAAGTGAATAAACCATGATGCCATAACATAGCAATAAAATTTTTCTTTTCTAAAATGTAAATTCCATTTACATTTAAAATAAAAACTATTCCAAACTTCCATTGTGTTCCACTATAATTTCACAAATCTTTTCATAACATTGATTTCATATAGAATAAACTCAAGTACAACATTCATGTTTACATCCTTCCATACAAATGGATACAAAGTACATACATATCTCTTCTAAGATTCCAACACTGGAAATACATATGGTCTAGGTTGTCCACCTTCAAATCTTTGGCTGCCAACTCATGAGGAGAAGCATCACTCAAGCGCTTTTCCACCAATCATGAACTTACTACAATCCCCTGCACATCTACCTAACAAGTAAGATGGACCTACCCTTCAACAAAGAGATTAGTTGTAAAAACCCATCATACTAGCCTCCCCCAAGCTTAGTGTTGTGTTGTACATACTAGACCTTAATCATACAGTAGCTTCTACCTACGAGTATAACAATTCTAGACTAGAATGTCTAACTAGATCACAGTGAATTGGCAATGTAAATAGTGGCAACTTACACTACTTTGGCCAAAGAATTCATCACCCAGTTACTTCGAGTGAGATTCATCCTATTCACACACCTTCCTAGATCAATTTTTTAAGACCATACATATTCTATGCATAGGAAATTTCATCCATTGGGTAATATTTAACCCTAGGAACAACCTATTTTCTCTTACTTAACATTACATTATGGTAACCAAACTGAAACATAAAACAATCTTCATTAACTCCCTTGTAAACTAACTATGACTATTTAAGCATGACTTAGCATAGTCTATAGTAGAACACATACCTACACATATACGTAGTATGCTAATATATCCCCTTATATGGGTATAAACAAACACAAAGACATCGCTTGTTCCTATTTCAAATCAATTCAAGCAATACTCATAAAAGCAAGCAATCTTTTCAACTTAAACAGAAAACTAAAGTAGAAAACTAGCATGCTTGTAATTAGATAACTCCAATTGATAATTCAGGTTTCCTAGCATAGCCTCCACCAAATAGTTTGCAAATCCTTCCCTTGACCAAATCCCACAAATAAATCTCTCTAATAACCTCACTAAACTCGCACCAAAAGCTCTTCAATCTCACAGCTCAATATTGCAGTAGAGTAACACTCAGAAAATCTAAAATTTAGATAGCAAGAATGCATCCCAAATGAAGTGAGAGTAAACTCTATTTATACAAGAAGATCAACAACTAAAGGCTAGAAACTGGGTAACAAAATTGACACTTCTCAACTTAGTAAGTTTGACTCAGCAAAAATCACAAAAGGTGGTAGCAGGAAACAATGTATAGAAAATACATACCCAACAAAAGAATAAGTCGCCCCATTCAATCTGGATAGGAATAATGATTAGTAGAAATGCAAGGTGATGGTCTCCTACATATTGACTTATTTGGCCAGCTCCCTAATTTGACCAATTCATATATTCTCACTACTTCGTATTTGTAATTTGTATTGCAGGTTAAGACTTCTACTTGGTTCGTGCTTTCCTCAATTTGGCACCACCAAAACACCATGTTTCCTATTCCTTTTGTTTGCTTTTAAGCTTCAAGAATAAGTCAAAGTTTGATTCATGCATTGTAGACTAGTATCACTTCTAGTGTTGACTTGGTCAATATACTAATACCATGTATTACTTTGGTTATTATTTCCTACACGTAATATAGCATTGCCTTCTTAATAAACAAGAAGTTTGATCTTTTAAAACTTGCATATAGTCTTATGTTCTTTACTTTAAATATGCATGAAATGTGTTCCATACATTCCATGTGGTTTATATTATATACAGTGCTATCAATATTCATAATATATAAACAACATTATTGTAGACACTGAAAAATGTCCTAAATGATATCATGCACACGAATCAAGTATACTAACACTGTTTCATCTTGAAACCCGTCCTCTTTTCACTTAATTAATTAAATTATCCTAGCTATTTGATTAATTATATCATTTGTATCTATCAACCAATTAAATTAATTGGGTTAGTTCTTTCCTTTTCATGTTGAAATCTCATCTCATTAAATTAAATAAATTAAACTATTTAATTTAATTCTCTAAATCTTCTTATCTAATTAAATAACCCTAAGTTATTTAATTAAATGTCATTCCACCTTTGCCTCATTCATTAAATCATTTTATTTAGTGAATATCATCTAATTCTTCTAATCCCCTAATTATATAATTAATAGTGTTTAATTACCAATTAAATCTAAATTCCTCACTTGCATGGGAATATTCCTCCTTTGCACCTTCCTCCAAAAGGGGAATATTCCTATGGAATGTTCCTTTACACAATTTAATTTTGTTTTAATTAACTAAATTATCCTTTTTCCCTCACCCATGAGAATATTCTAAAGAATATTCTCTCCTCACTCATTTGAAAAAGGGAATATTCTTACAAATCTTCATGTGCAAGTTAACTCAAAACTTCTTGTGCAAGTTAACTTGTGACCTCTTGTACAGGTCAAAAGTGTGTTTGTTTGAAGGAATATGAACTCTTGATTAAATCTCATCTTGGATTCTCATCCATGATCCATGCCTCCATCTTCTTCCATCCTTGACCATTGATTATCCTTTTCTATCTCAACCCTTTATTTCTCATTTGCTTTCCTATAAATAGGTCACTATTTGGAGACAAATGCATTCATCTTTTAACATCAGAGTTATGCTATTACAATCACTCACAATCACACTCATATTTAGCACACATTTATCATCTTTTAGTTCATCTTAATTGCATTAATTAGCTTTAAGCTTCCATTAATGGCTTCCATGATCACATAATGGATCCATTTAGCTTGTTATTAATTACAATTTTGAATATTTTAGCTTAGAATCTATTAGATTAGCTTAGCTTTTGCATATATAGATCCTTTTTAGCATAAAATCATGTTATATTAGCTTGCATCATGCTCATTTAGATTAAAATCATGTTTTCATACACATCTCATAACTGTTCCATTAGTTTTCTTCAATAAAATTGACTGGAACAAGCTCATTTACCCATGAGATTGGGAAAGGGTCACCGTTCCTCAACAATGCAACACCACTCCCACAATAGGATAAGTTTTGAATGGATTCGAATATACATTTAACGCTTTCATAGTTTGGAATGCTTAGTTTTACAAAAATGTTTAGTTTAATTTACATTTGATTGATCTTGTTGAAGATTGACGTTAGAAGCTTCGTTATGCTTTGATTATTCATGGATCAAGCATAATCGGCCCATGCTAATCCATCCAATCACATTCTAGCACTAGAAGGAGGGAAAAACCAATCAAATTTAATCAATTTCTATCTCAAATTCCATTCTTTATGATTTTTGTAGGATATAGCAACGCCCAAAACAATTTCAACAATGCCTTTTCTAGGTGTCACCATATAGTGATGCTATCGCCATCACAAAAAACAACGCCTATTTAATATCTTGACATTGATTAAACAAATGAGAATGCTAATACTTTTTAGAGGTATCAAATATTGTAAATGGTGATGCTCCCCAAACAACGACATTATCGTCATCACTGGTTTTCTGCAAAGCAATGCCCAAATTCACTAGAGCAATGCCCAAGTGACTTATAGTGACGCTATCATGAACAGCGATGCCCTACTTTGGTAGGAAATAACAATGATCAATTTTCAGCATGTATCTTAATTTTTTACTTTATCTTATCGCTAACATGCTTCTATTGATGTTCTGGTTTTTAGGCTAGCTGGGTTTTGCAGGTTGGATGTTAAAGTTTGAAGTGAAGAAGCATTCTAATCTTTGAATCTTATAATTGTAGCAAGCGCCTTGATGCTTTTGGGGCAATTATAACCCAATTTCTTATGCTTTTCATTTTATGCTTTAGGACCTCACTAATTTTCATTTGGGTTTAAAAATAATGCTCAAACAAGACTAAAATTGAACCCTCATTTCATCATTGTATTTTGGGTTTAAATTTGAACAAGGCAACTTAACATTTCATTTGGTGCAAAAAATTAATTAATCTTAGCTTTAAAGGATAAAATGAATGAGTGCTTGCTTTGTTGTATCACAATTGTAGTGTGTATCCAATCCCCTTGCACTTCATGCGATCTTAGGTGAAGAGAAACACTCCAAGTGTACTTTGTTGTTTGTGTGCACTTATAGTATGTATCCAATCCCCTTGCGCTTCATGTGATCTTGGGTGAAGAGAAATACTTAATTACACCTTTATGCTTTGTGCCACCCTTAAGAGAGGACTTACTATGAGACACACCCCACAATGGGAAATTCATAGGCAAGTTCTTGCAAGAACATTTACTGGTGGGCTATATTAAAGGTTGGGAAATCATGAAAAATAACCTTCTATCCTAGACTGTATAACATACTATGCCTAGTACTATGCCTTAAGTGGAACGAGAACGGTAGTAAGAACCTTAAGTGGAAAAATGAGTGTGTATACAATTGGGTGTTCTTGGTTTGTTACTAAGAACCAAATTGTTTAGTTACCAAAAATCCTTAATGCTTGTTGGTGCAAGAACAATCATTCTAAAGTTGCCCACATTTTTACTATTCATTGTTGAAACAAAAAAATCCTTTGGGTCTTCGTATCTTTAGGATTTTGCGATTTGGTGGTCCTGAGAAGTGTGTGACGTGGAGGGGAACCAATGTCGCAAAATCTCTAACTGTTCTCATTGACTTAGTGTTTGGAGAAATCCAAGTGGGGACTCAAAAAGAATGGCCATTCAACCTAGGTGGTAAATGATTGAGTCAGTTTAATAATTTTCTTGGTTCCAAAATGTTTCAAACAAACATTCACAATCTTCCTCAAAATTTCAAACCCTTTGGTTTAAGTATGGATACCTTTTGAAAAATCCTTGATATTAATTCTTGTCCTAAGGATTTCTATCCTTAGAGATTTCTCAATGTCTTGACTTATATCTCAATCCATACTTCCCAAAGTCAACATAGGCAACTATGGCTTGAACTTCATTCTTTTCACAAAATGGACATTGTGAAATCTATGATGTTTTTTACATAGACATTTAGTTTGAAAACATAATCAAGACAAGTGTTTGTGGTAAAATAAACTCACTTAAGCAAGATAAACTTGACAAATTGAACCCCACATGACCATTTAGAGACTGATCGCTCTCGTTGAACAACCCAACCTTACACCTACTATTATTCAACCAAACTTTGAACTTATTAAAGGATAACAAATCAATATAATCAGTAGTTTGAGAAACTTCACTTTTGAAATAAAAGAAACACCATCTTAGTGGAAAAATGCAACAAATATCTTGGACGAAGAAGAGGAACAAATTGATATTGAGGCTGGAAGGCCCTTATTACCACCACCCGCATGGCAATAAATATCCTCTTTTCTTCCATAGACTTAGACTTCTCTAAATGATCTCACGTAAAATGAGAATCCCCAAGAGAAGGTCTACAGGTCATCATTTCAAATTGAGGAAACTTAGTCCAAAAGCTCTAAAAAAATACCTTTCAGCACTTCACCAAAATATAACCAAGATTGTATACAACTTTTATAAACGTGTTTCAAGGAACAATCCAGAATTATACGTGTTCTTTTTTGGTCAAAACCCAAGTCTTTTTCATGATAATGAACCTATCTAAAACATTGGGTCTTTAGGATTTGAAAACTTTAGAGGTATAACATGTTTCTCACCACCTTGGTCTTATCAAACAAAGGTTCACTTTAAGTCAACATTGGGTCAAACACTGCATTGACCCCTCCATCAAATTTCATCCTTCACTTCACCAAAATTTGTAAAACTTTTGAAAAAATCAACACTTTTGGACTTAAACATCTATCAAACCAATCCCTAACTTAGCTACTTTGTATTTGAAATGTATCCTTTTCTATGCACTTATTTGAGTTAGTTATCATCTTTGAACTATTTTATCTTGAAGGTCATGAATCTACCCTAAATATTTTCAAGTTCATAAACATCTTTGAACTAGTTTATCTTGAAGGTCATGAGTCTACCCAAAATGTTTGAAAAGATCACTCTCCAAATCATCCACTTTTTCATCTCCCATTATCATCATTTCTCCAAAAAGACTTAGAGGATCCCTTTTACCTAGATTTGAGTCAACTAGAGAGTTCAAACATTACAAATATCAACACAACTCTCCCAGAGGTGGCCCAAAGTTTATGGTAAAAAAAGATCACAACACAAGAGAATCATGGAGAAAACTAAAGTCATATTTACCTCAAATAATCCAAATCCTCTAGAATTTGATTCGAGAAGTCAAGTTACCCCATCACAACAACCATCATCTCCATCAGGGCCATATGAGATTCAAGGCATTACCAATAACCCATTTGGACTTACTAGGGAGGAAATCATGGAACATCAAGCCTTTGAAAACATGGCTCCAATTTCCCCATCATTTGTTGCACAAAATTTGATACAAGGCTTCACAACTCCATCACTAGAGCTAAATCAAACATCCACTCCCAATCTTGCAACTATTTTTTCCAAGGACTTTGGCCTAACTCTTCCATTTGAATGCAACACACTTGTGGGTACCCTCGATACCAATCCTCCATCCTAAACCACCACTTGGGCACCTACCTTTGGTGCTCCTCCTATTCCCAAAGATCCCAAACATCCATATAAGCCCCTTGAACTTCATTACTCCACAACAACCTCCACATATCGATGACACCCCTCTTTGTAAAGTAGTGTGGACCAAGTGTCTCAAATCGGCACTCAAGGGCATGCCAACACCATAACATAGAGTCAACCCTTAATGCAAATTGTGAAATCTCTATCCAATCCTTCAACTGGTTCATCCATACCATTGGCTTCACAAAACACATCCATCCCATCCATTATCAACCCATCTCAAAATAATCCCTTGGTCACAAATACCATCAACCCAGGTAATACCTTGTCCACATCCCTATTGCAAGGAAATCCTCAAGACATGGGACAAGGGAACCTTTTTAATCAATCAACTCAATTTCCTAGTGTGTGAACCCCAATCCAAATACCTACAAAACAATGAGAACAAACACATTAAGTTAGAGATTGCAAGCATGAACAAGGATTCCCCATGAAATCCATTTACAAAACTCAAATTAAGAAAATAAACAATGAAGAACACAATAAAAAATAGCAAAATAGATTGAATCCTAATTTAAATTTTCAAACTCATGATCCCATGGGGGAATTAGTGCCAATTTGATGTGAAAATTGGCCCTTTCCCAATTCCTATGATGCAAGATTTATATGTTGAAGATATTATTGGTGAATGATCCACTTTGTTGATGAAGATTGAGTGCTCCAAGCTAAAAACTTGCATAACCTAGCTAAGAACTTAATGATATTTGATGGAAATGGCTAAATATTTTAGCATAATAACTTTGCATAATTTGTGGATGATAAAATGAGGATATGAGCTCTTTATTTATAGAATGCCAACATGGATGAATGTCCAAATTTGAGCAATGTAGGACTAACATTCATCCAATGGCAAGATGCCACTTGTCAATCTATGAGTGGATGGAGGATGTGCAAGTTTTGAGGATTGTGCCAATAAATGCATATTTTTGAATTTCAAATTTGTTGAAATGACTTGCAAGAGGGAAAAGAAAATGCAATAAATGCCACTTGGCTCAAGGCAAAGGACATGTAAGATGGAGTTATTTCCTTGTTGGATGTACCTGTCCACTTGGAATTTTTGAATTCAAACTTGGAGAATATTCCAAAAGATGCCTTGTGAGGAAAATAGAGATTTAATAAATGAATTAAATCTATTTTCATGTGCAAGTGGGAAAAGGTAGAGGATGGGACATGAATTATAATTAAATTAATCAAGGGTTAATTAATTTAATAGAAGATTAGGTGATGTGACTTATTTGACTTAGATTTTAGGATTTATTTAAATCAAATAATGAGAAGAATGTGATAAGAGATTAATTAAATAAAGATTTTGATTTATTTAATTAAAAGGGATGGTGTTAGTTTAAATCAAATAAGGTTTTAATTTATTTAATTTAATGGATAGACTTTAGATATTTAATCAAGTAAAATTGATTATTTAATTAAATAGGGATAATTAGATCGGATGATTGATTTAATTAACAAAAGAGAGTGAATTAATTAGATAAAATGATTTATTTAATTAAGGGAGGAATATTGATGAATTTAATCAGATAAGGGGATTTGATTAAATGGTTAGACTGAGGGATGATTCAGGATGAAACGATGTTAGTAGTCAGGATCAGATGCACAATGTCAATCGGTATATTTTACGTGTCTACACCTAGTATGTCATTACCATCTCAAAATGTAATGGCACCATCTCCATCTTTCCCCATAGTCCCCTTTACCATGATAAATCAAATGGGACCTCAAACTTACATTCCTCCACCCCAATCCACTATCTTACAAGGAATGTTAAACCAAGGGAACTCCCAACCTCTCATCAACAACCCACTACCCACTCAAAACATAAACACCCAAAACCCATCACAGATGTCCCAAAAATGACCTGATCCTACATTGCAAGCACATGCCCTAGCTTTACAACAAGCTTATCAACAAGCCATCCAACAACAACAACAATAGCAATCATCCCTAGCGGCACAACAACAATAGCAACAACAACAAGCAGCCCTAGCAGCACAACAACAATAGCAACAAAAGTAAGCATCCCTAGCAACACAACAAGAGCAAGCAGCCTTAGCACAGTAACAACATCAATCCCATCAAGCATCCTTAGTAGCACAACAACAACAGTAGGCCCAACAACAATAGTAAGATCAGCACCAAGTCTTACTAGCTCAGTAGTATACACAACAACAACAACAACAACAACATCAAAGTTCCTATTATAATCCTCAACAAAACAATGCCAATACAAAAATTTTAGGAACATATGCATCAACACCTCAATCACCTTCACAGAATCTCACACCACCATGCACCCCATACAACACTTTATCATATTAGTTTCCATCAATCATCCCACCATATGTTCCTCCATCAAACCCACAAGATGATCTAGCATCACAACTTAAGGCATTGTCACAAGAAATGTAGGACCTTTGAATGGGAAAGACAAAGAAGCCACATACACAGAATCTATGTCCCTGTACATTCGATCAAAACATTGCAATGGTATCATTCCCTCTTGGATTTTAAATCCCCAAATTTGATAAATACAAAGGGAGAGGAAGTCCTATGGACCATGTCAAATAATTTAACGTCGTCTATATGGAGGTTTCTTACAATCATTCTTATTTAATTTTCCTCTTCCCTCGAAGTTTAAGAAGTCCTGCAATGGATTGGTTTTCTCAACTGCCTCCTCGTATCAAAACTTTCCAAGAAATAACTAATAAATTCATATATCACTTCTCCTTTAACCTTGACATGGACGTCAATCTACAAGAATTGTATACCCTTAGACAAAACAAAGGAGAATATTTTGCTAATTTCTTGCAACGGTGGAGACAAAGAGCTAGTAAGAGCAAGTGGTCTATTCCTGATGAACAACAAGTAGGGATTATCATAGCAAATCTAGATCCAAATATATCCTTCCACTTAAAAATGCAATGCATCACATATTATGAGGAGCTTGTCCCTAGATCCCTTTATTGAATGTTGTGGTTGTGTTGTTGATATGTGGTTGTCATTGATGTCAACACTATTAGCATTGATGAATTAAAGGTTGTATATGTCGAGGATATTGAGAAATTTGTTAAAGAAAGAGTTGCAGGTTGCCAGTGGAATAGTGAAGGCCATGAAGGTGTCTTGTTCAGTATGTTGATGATCAATAATTGTGGACTAAAGGGTTTATTGCTGATAGTATCTATTTTATCCACCGAAATTTTTAGAGGTCTGCATGAAGTTTTGATCGTGTTATGGATAGTTGTGTTCTGATAGTTTTTATGTGGTTTCAATTAGCATTCCTGAGTGAAGTTTATGTGATTCTAGTAATTTCGGTTATTGTGGATGTTTATTTGTTGGTTCTTGTTGCTTTTGGATGCTTCTAGATCATTCTCTATCTTTTTTGCATGTCTGCATTGATCGGTGTGCTCGTGGTCAAAGATTTTTCTCATGTGTGTTTGGGTTTTCATGTTCTTGGCCTACATGGTGGTTGTAATGTGTTTTGGATCCTTGGAGATTAAAATTTGAATGTTTGGAACACTCAAGGATGTTTTTTTGGGCCACAACATAATATTGGCCGATGATGTTTGATTCACATTGAAAATTTATTTGTAAATTTGGGCCGACATTGAAAATATGTTTTATATTTTGGCTGACGAAGTTGTTGATGTAAATCCATATTGCGGATATATAAGAGAAAAATTTTGTGTGAAGTTATGCATGTGTGTGGTGTGAAGAAGTGCCAGAGAATGTGAAAGTGTGTGAAAAGTGATCTAATCATTCGATTGCAGAGCAAAGTGTGAAGAAGTTTGAGTGAACTGTTAAGGAGTATTTTCGTGCTTAATTGGAACTAAAATTAGGATTTTGTAGAATCTATTTTCTTAGTCCATACCTTGCTGATCTAATCCGAATTTATGTAAGACAGTGTGGCTTCCTTGGGCAGTGAGCTCTAGGCTGTGTGCCTAAATGCATGTACATTCCCATTATTCTTCTTTATACTTTTAACAAGGTATAATATTGTGGACTAAAATCCACTGTGATTTTTCCCCTAACAAGGTTTCCACATAAAAATCTTGGTTTTTTATGTGTTTCTGATGTGTTGATTGTTTATGGTTCATTGTTCATGCATCAGATTTGAGATTAAGTTTGAAAAGTTTAAATAATCTATGACAACTTATTCACCCCCCCTCTCAATTGTATGTCCTTTTTTTTCCAACAATTGGTATCAGAGCAGGTTCCTCTGAAGAATTTTAAAAGCTTGAGGTGATCCAAGATGGCATCATACAAGGACAGCCCTAGATTTGATGGAACAAACTACGCTCTATGGAAAGCCATAATGGAGTGTCATTTGAGGTGTATTGGTGAACCCTTCTGGAAGATTACAAAGACCAGATATGTTATTCCTCAGAATGGTCCTTCCACTCCTGATGAGGTTAAAGAGGTTGAGATTAACATCAGGGCTATTGAAGCTTTGTTGAGTGCTCTAACGGATTCAGAAATGACAAATGTGATAGGTCTAAAGAAAACTCATGAGATGTGGATGAACCTAGGGACTTTGTATGAAGGAGATGTACATGTGAAGGTCGCTAAGCTGTAGAGTTTTAAAGGCAATTATGACAAGTTGAAGATGGGTGAAGATGAAAATATTTCTTCCTTTATGCAAAGAGTAAATGAACTTGTGATGGGTATTAGATGTGTTGGTGGTACCTTGGATGAATAAGAAATTGTAGCTAAAGTGCTCAAATCATTGCCTCCCTCTTACAAGTCAAAGGCTCATGCCATTGAAGAGTTCAGATCAGTAACAAATGTGATAATGGATATGTTGATTGGTAAACTTGTTGCTTTTGAGTTGAGTGAATTTGGTAACTTTTTCCCTAAGACTGAATCTGTTTTTAAGGCTTTTGTATCTGGAAGGAACAAGCAAAGATATGATCTGGGAGAATGTTCAAGAAAGACATTCAAGTATGAGGAAGAGATGAAATAGCTAGAAGATGAAGAAAGAGAGGTTGAAGAGTTGGAAGCATTAATTATGAAGAAAGAAGGCAGAGGACAAGGTAAGTATAAAGGAAAGTAGCCTATTAAATGTTTCTCTTGCAGTAAAATAGGTCATTTTGCTTCAAGGTGTCCTGAAAGAGTTCCTAGAACTAAACCTAACAAACCTAGATTTTAAAAGAAGTGTTATTTTGTTGAAGAAGGTGTGACTGATGAAGAATCTGATAAAGAAAATAGAAATGAAGATGAATTGGTTTT
>VDFB02057794.1:0-12577 GCA_007258455.2 Sequoia sempervirens
GGAAGAGAGAAGTATGGAGGGAGAGAGAGGGAGGTGAGAGAGAGGTGAGATAGAGAGAAATAGAGAGAGTGGTAGGGAGTGATGGAGGGAGAGGTAGGTAGAGAGAGGAAGAGAGGAGATAGAGAGAAGTAGATATGGAAGGATAGAGAGAGTACATAAATATAATTAGAGAGGGAAAGATAGGTATAGAGAGATAGATAGAGGTAGAGAGGGAATGAGGGAGGTATGGAGATAAGTGAGATAGAGAGGTGTAGAGAGAGTGGTAGGGAGTGATGGATGGAGAGAGTGGGAGGTGAGATAGAGAACAATAGATAGAGAGTGGTAGGAAGTGATGGATGGAGAGGGGAGATATAGATAAGTAGAGAGGGAGGGAGAGGTAGGGAGGGTGAGAGAGGTGAGATAGAGAGAAATGGGGAGAGTGATGGAGGGAAAGGTAGGTAGAGAGATGGAGAGAGGAGATAAAGATAAGTAGAAAGGGAAGGAGAGGTAGAAAGAGGGAGAGAGGAGATAAAGTAAAGAGGGAAGGAGAGGTAGAGAGAGAGGAGAGATAGAGAGTAGAGAGGGAATGAGGGAGGGAGGGAGAAGTAGGGAGGGAGAGAAAGGTGAGATAGAGAGGTGTAGAAAGAGAGAGAGTGGTAGGGTGTGATGGATGGATAAGTAGGTAGAGAGAGGGATTGGGAGATACATATGGTAGATAGGGAAGAAGAGGGAAAGAGAATTATGGAGGGAGAGAGAGGGAGGTGAGAGAGAGGTAAGATAGAGAGAAATAGAGAGAGTGGTAGGGAGTGATAGAGGGAGAGGTAGGAAGAGAGAGGGAGAAGGGAGATAGAAAGAAGTAGATAGGGAAGGGGAGAGAGAGAGGGGGGAGGGGAGGGAGAGAGAAGTGAGATAGAATTAGAGAGGGAAGGAGAGAGAGAGAGGGGGGGAAGGAGGGATGGAGGGAGAGAGAGGGAGAGAGAAGTGATAGAGAGAATTAGAGGGGGAAGTGGAGAGAGAGTGAGAGGTAGTTCTTGAGCTCAAGGGAGAGAATTAGATAAAGGGTGAGAGAGAGGTTTAGAGTGTAAGGGATAAACAATGAGTGAGGTAGAGAGAGAAATAATACAAATTGCTTATTACTAAAATTTGACCTACTAATTACTAAAATTTGACATGTTGACTATTAAAATTTGACTGTCTTTTTTTTTAAGATCTTCCAAAAACTAGAATTTTCATTATAACTCCTAGAGATCCGAAACCACTCTCAAACATCCTGAAACTATATATATATGAAATTTTCATTATAAATATTTATTTCATTTATATAGTTTCCCTGAAAGATAATAAGAAGAAAGAGAAAAAAAAAAGAGAAGAAACAAATTTCAATGTAGACCAAAACGTGAGCACATTATAAAAACACATTTTTTAAAATTCAAACCATAATGTGAGCATGTTATAACATGCTCACTTTTTGGCTTGCTAATGACCGAGCCTAGGCTTAGTCACTACCAACCCATGACGTGAGCACGTTTTACTATAACACAATCGTGTTTTTGTTATTTCGGGCTGAAAAAGTGGCCTGCAAAAGTGAAGTGGCCACTTTTTAGGTCCCCATCTTTTTGCACTTACCCATGTATATTCGTATGAGTGTATATATGTATACATATAAAATGGAAGTAAAATAACACATTCATATATACATCTATGTGTGATATATATTAAATGTCGATATTATATGTTATTGTTTTAACATTTAAAGTTGATAAATATTATTGTTAATTTCAATGCTCATCATTAGGCAGGATAGCCTTCATTGATGGCTGAAGGGTCATTAAAATATTATGCTAATAATGCCAATAAGGTAACAAGAGTTGAATGATAGTGGCACCAACTTGTGGCTTAAATATAAATAATAACTTGAAATATATATAAGTTGCATATAAATGATTTTTGATGTGGCTAATTAAGGCATGGATGGCTTGATCTAAATAAATGGGGAGCATATAACTTAATGAAAATAGAGTTTTAGTTACTTATCAAGCTCGGGTTTTAAGCCATGTTGTGGTTGTGCATATAAACCATAAAGGTTGCAGCGCAGTAATTATCCTTTAATCTGTCCGTCATCATGGAAAAAGATACACATGGAAAGGGCTTTAAACTATTATCTTAACCTACAAAACTGGTTGTGGGTTAGTGGTGAATGTTTCTAGAAATATGTTTTCATAACTATCTTGAAATTGACTAATAACTACCTTATCATGGTGTTAAATCAAGAGGAGGTGGGAGTTAATTTGGTTAGATGGGGAGAAAGGAAGTTAGAAAAATCCTGAGGGATAGTGGAAAGATATCATCGTTCATTCCAGCTGCGAATGGAAAAGAAAACAACAGGTCTAATATTAGAATGAGAATGAGTTGTGGAATAAGCTCCATAACCTGTGGTTGAGTGTGTATTACTGGCAACTATATTAACTAGTAAAAAGGCATGTAACCTCTTTGATTCTTTATAATGGAGTTAGTCATTCCTTGATTTTATATACATATTGGATGATATTGGTTCTTTTAAAACTACTATGTTGAGGTGATTCATCTCTTTGAGTTATTGGTAAGCCTCAATCCTTCAAGACAAGTGAGGGGTATTCATGCTTTTGAACTCTCTTTGCAAAGATTTGACTTGACTTGACTGAATCAAGAATGTAGTCACCTTGAATGTGAAACTTTCTTAAATTGTTTTCTTGTCAGCTAAGTGTCTTAGTTGTATGCAAATGATTACAAATAGAGTTCTGAAATGAACACAAGTTTGATATATGATAAAACACTATTCCTTGCAGGTTTAAACTAATTTTTGCAAGGTTATGAGTTTGAAATAGAAAAGAGACTTAAGCTTAGCTTGAGACTAGTTGTATTTTGAATGATTTTTGATAAAGAATGATTTTTTCTTCTTTCCCCTTTGGAAATATTTTGAGAATGTGAAAGTTTCTTGTAATGAAGACCATACCTTGTTGGCTTGAGTAGTTATAGGGTTTCATACTAAGTGGAAAACCACCCAAATGGGGGTATTATTGTGTATTAAGTTTCTTAACTATCTTGTGACTAGTTGGGTCAAGCTAACTACCTGTGTCGGCAAGTGAATGCAAAGAAGACTAACTATGAATGAGTAGAAACTCTCATGTACATTTTATAATTTGAACTAGTGGTAGTTTCATGTACATTTTATAATTCAAACTAGTGGCAGATGCCAAGACCTAGTAGTTATGTTGAGTAACACGAGGGTTTGAGGAAAGTTTAAGACTAAACTAACTTAGCTAAGCTATGACTAGAAAGTCAAGTGATGTCAAGTTAAATTCTTCTTTATATTTAACCATTGGATGAGCAACAAATTTGAGCATCTGTAAAGGTTAGAATCTTCTAAATGACTATGTGTATATCTTGAAGATGGCATTGTGTCATCAATATTGTTAAGAAGCCTAAAATAGGTGAGAAGTTAAAACCTTTTGATTGGGGTTAAGGCTTGAATTAGTGGCAGTATCCTAGATCCTAGCTGTTGTAGATATGTAACAAAGGGATTTAATGCCTAAGGTATTTTACCAAGCCAGACATATCACAAACTTAGTGAATAAGCGCTTATGTTATGCAAATTTATTGTAAGATGGGACCAATTGGTCTACAATTATGTTTATCTTTAGTCAACAAAATTTCACTAAAATGCATGAAGGACTAAAACCTAAAGGAAGTTGTATTCTTAATGGAGATCTAACCTTTAGGGTGTAGACTTCATCTATGTAATATCCATATTACACTATGACCAAGAAGGTCAAGAAGATATCCTTTCATGACAATATTTTCTTAAAGGTTATATAATGAGAGTAGTCACTGTCAACGGTTATGGTTAAGACTCGAGCAAGTGGTCGTAGCCAAGACCCAGGTAGTTACATGAAAGTAACTTAGGTGTTCGATTCAGAAATAACCAACAACCCAGATCTTGTTATTTGAACACTTAGTGAATCTCCACTTTTTGAGGAAAAACTCTATAACAAAACTAAATAATTGATAATCTGAGAATATAATACTTAAGAAGGGTTCTTTAGCTTAAGATGAATATCTATTTATTAAATATGATTGAATATTTTATTAGTATTTTCAATTGTGACGAAGGGAAACTAGTCAATGATAGTGTGTCATCAGAAATAACTATGTGCATAGAGAGGGAGATCAAATACTCTCTTGGTTAATACTAAAGACCTAGATAAGTGGCAGTTTCCAAGCCCCAAGAAGTTATGTGAACGTAACATGGATATTTCGGGTCAAAAAATATCTTAGTTGTTTACCAATTTAGTAAATAAGGACTTGAACAAGTGGTAGTTGTCAAGGCCCATGTCATTATGAGAATGTAAAACATGGGTGTTCTAAGTCAAGAAATTGTATCCAA
Source organism: Sequoia sempervirens (assembly GCA_007258455.2). Lineage (NCBI taxonomy): Eukaryota > Viridiplantae > Streptophyta > Pinopsida > Cupressales > Cupressaceae > Sequoia > Sequoia sempervirens. The sequence continues at coordinate 4,403 of VDFB02057794.1, forward strand.
TCTAAATGAATTATGACATTAATAAAGTTATCTTCTTCTTTTTTAAATGGAAATTGGTATGATCGGGTAACTATTGGTCAAATAGTAGATAGTCAAATATGGTACTCCAAGTCAAGTAGGGTGGGTGATCAAACGACTTCGCTCGTATGTAGCAATTATATATATTGGAAATAATTTGGCCAAAGTAAGTGCAATAGTCTATGCTTGCACTTGTCAGTTCACTGTGTTCCATATACTTAACTAATTAGAGTTGTCATCCATAGTTGGAAGGTATCCATAGTTGTTTGATTGTATTGGTTAAGTAGGACACAACACCAGAGCTCATAAGACATTACTAGAGGGTTCTTAACTATACCCTTCATTGAAGGGCAGGGCCACTTCCAGTGAGGAAGGTGTGCAGGGGATTGCAGGTTCGTGGTTGGAGGTAAAGCACCTAGATGATGCTCTCCCTCTTGTAGATGACATGTTGAGTTTTGGAAGAAAAAATGTATCCAAATTATATGGGATCTCTGACCTTGTACCTTTATGATATTGTATATCTTGTTTAATTGAAATCATTCATGTTCAAGTGCAAAAAGTTAGAAGATGTTTAATTGTTTTTAGTTTGAAAAGCATGATTAGACAATATAATATATAATTTATGTGTAATCAATTATGTAGTTGCATATTCCATTTTAAAAGAAAAACTTCATACCTCATTTACTTATGATGTTAGTTATTAACTACTTGGTAAATAAATCTTATTAATTCCTTTTTAGAAAGAGATGGTTGTTACACTCATCCTCACCATTTACTAGGGCATCATGCCAGTAGTTCTCATCCCTTTCCTATCCATTGTTTTATTTTTCTTTGAAATGATGTTACTTCTTTTAGTCACACCATCATCTCAAAGAAGGGAAAAATGTACATAGCTAAAATTTGACCTTACTCAACCACACCTCATTTTAACCTATCCTAAGAAATTAATTAATTAATTAATTAATATTTATTTATTTAATCCATCATCTTTGTTCCTCTTTTTTATTAAATAAATTTTATATTTATTTAATTAAGTCTAATCTTTATCCCCAAATCCTCTAACTAAATTAATTAATTAATTTAGGCTAATTAATTCTCGTCACCTTTTAGATTCCATTATTTAATTCCACTTTATCCTTCAACCCTTATCCATCTAATCCTAGAAATTGATTTCATTCACATGGATCACAATTTAAACTTGTTATCATGTGACAAGTGTCCCTTTCACATGTCTAACTAAGACCTTGTCTAGATTCGTTGAATCTACACACTTCCCAAAAATTAAACTAACTTTCCATCTCATCCATTCATCTCATATAAACCTCTTAATCCTAGCCATTCACATAAGGATATGCCCTAATGCACATCCTAAACCTAGCCATTATCCCTCATGTGACACTTGTCACATGACTACAACCTTTGATCCAAGCCTAATCCTCATTAAATCCTAGCCATACATTAATCAATCCATCTTGGCCCTTGATTTCTCTCATAGAAATTCTATAAATGAGAGGCCTTCCACCCCATTTGAATATTCTCTTCTCATGCTACTCTTATGCTACCCAAATTTTTATTGAATCATTTTGATCACACCATCATGTTGTTTGAATCATGAGAAACCACATCCAAGCTATCAATACATTAAAATACTACACTTGATCTTCTTGAGGTTTGCATGTATTTGATTTGGTCTAGGCTAGATTTGATGCACAATTCATTTATATCATTTGCATGCATACAACACCTATAATAGAAGTGTTCCAACAACAACATAATAACTAGATGGTCCTACTACATGAGCATCCTCTAAATTATGAAAATATGAAATTTACATTCCATGTTGTATAATGTTGTTGTGATCTAGTAATAATGTCATGAGGGGTCTACATCTCCATAGTCTCCTTGATGACTGATGCTGCAAGCACATGGTGAATAAGTTGTTTGGCTATTGGTCTTGGTTGATTGTTTGGCACTCAATAAGCTTCCTCTATATCTTAGGCAAATTCTTTGACTCTACCTTGAAAATATTTAATATCAAAATAATTGAGAATTTTATGGAGTACAAATTCATAGTAGAATTTTTAAAAGAAATATAAGGGTACCTCATGATTATTACAAGAACCACTCAAGAACATCTGCCATGTATTTTAGAAATTATTTTTTATGTTATTTTGATTGCACTAATGGATAGAAAATATATTATAATTTAGTGTAAGGGGTGTAGCAATTTTTTGATCTATTTAAAGAACATAAATTTTATATTTTTCATCCCATTCTTTTCATTTTTCATCATATTAGGATAACTGTGTCATATATATTTAGTTGATGGCATGAATCCTTATGTGTTTTCTATTAATAATTATGATTTATCACTATGTCAATATGATTCATCATTGCTTCTAATGTATTTGGAAGTTGTGCATGGTGAGAATTGGATTTCAGTGCCCTCTATTTTTTAACTAATCATGCAATTTGAGTTTGGTTTGCTCTAGTTTCCCTAATATATATTTTTGGCTTTATGGAGGGTCTATAGGAAATGTTGGAGAAGATTTAGGTGATAGAGGATTTTCTTCTAGAATTTCCTCTTCCACTTTAGACTCAAGGTCCAAATTCATATAGGTTGGTATGAAAAATAAATAAATAAATATATCTATTCTACAAAATAAAAGCTGTGAAAAGTCTAATCTAAAAACCTAAAAATACAAGAAATTTTCCTTTTCTTTGATGTGACATCAAGTGAACATACAGAGAGGGAACTTGCAAATGATCCTAATCTCCAAAATACACTCGAGGATTAAACTTTTTTTTTTGTTTTAAGGATTTTCAAGTCTCAACTTATGTTCAACTCACAACTTGTATTTTGTTTTTATTTTTGATAATATCATGTTGTAACACATACACATTATAGCTTGGCTATTTTCAATTGATCCATAGTATGTATATGTTAAGAATTTTTTGCATTTTTAAAAATCATCTATACATTTAGCCAAAAGTGACAATTTTTTACCACCTTTTTAATCTTCATCTTAGTGCACACACCCCAAGAGAATAGCATTAGTAATGATTTTTTTAATATTATGAAAGATAATTTTAGCTTCTAGAGTCTAATATACATTAGTATCTTTTTTCAACAAACTATTGAGAGAATGAGCAATATTTATGAATCCTAATACAAACTTTGAAACAAAGTTTATTTTTCCAAAAAATGATCTTGCACTTTCTTGCCTTTGCGAAGAGGAAACTTGAGAATAGTTTTGATTATGTCGAGGTCTATAGGAATACCCTTCTCAAATATGATATAGCCCAAGAGCTTGTCTTTGGTGACACAAAAGATACACTTCTTAAGATTTAGTGATTCACATACTTTATGCACCTCTAACATCATTTTATTAGATCTTCTAGATATGGTTTGCTTTATTTTTAGAAAAGAAATTAAGAACATATTTGTGACTATAGACTTGACCCTATAAAATGAAAGAGGAATATTTTGATCTTAAGTTGAATATTAGTTTTAGGTTCTCTTTTATAGATCTCAAAGCACTTTAGATTGTTGAGCATTCACTTGAATCAATTCTTCAATAATCAAACTAAGTACCATTATTTTTATTTTTATTTCCACATTAATTATTTTGTATTTTTTTTAAATTTCTTTTTATTGATATTTTAATATTCTAAAATACATATAGATCTTAAATCACATTATACCAACTAAGATTATTAGTAAACATTATTATGGCAAAAATTGCATACATGTTCCCTTTTTCTCTAATGTTTTAGATTGACTTCGATTAGAGTGTCCCAAATGCAATGACCAATCTACAAATAACATATCCTTATATGAATTCAACTCAGGAAAAACACCATATTTGTTAGATAGAAGCTATACAAAGTCTTTAAATAGCTAATATCATCAATTGTAAATACCAAATATTAGACTAGTCTTTAAACAAGGTCTCAATATTTATTTTTAAGGTCTTTAAACAAAGTCAATTCGTGCAGAGAAAAACATATTTTCCTAGCTACTGACCCACTTTTCTTAACACCATTATTCGAAAGGAGATATTTGAGAATGTGAGAATGAAATTATTGGAGGGAAATATAGATAGTCCAACAAAAGGCCAAAGTAATAGGACTATTCTAACACATAAAAATAAAAAGTGAATTTATAATGAGAATCAAACTCAACAAAATTTGATATAGTTTTCTTTATTCTTAAAAGTTAATTATTATTTTCTTATGTTTTTAAATTTGTATTATTGTGTTAACGTAAATGTGATAGATTACACCTTTTCTATTTTAATACTTAATAATGAGAGTTGAGTTTGATATTTGTTTGTGATATACATGTGTATACAAAGGAAACTAGATGTTGAATAACACTAGTTTAGAAATCATAAAATAATAAAGAAATGAATACATATGCATCTACAAAATTTAGGAACCACTTGATTCAAGTTGAGGACTATTTGTAGAGGTTATAAATTAAATTTCATTAGTTTTGGAGCTCAATATTTACTGCAAAGAAGTGTTATGCTCAATTTGAAGAAGACTTCCTTGATGTCTTGAAGATTGTCATAAATCAACTTCTAATCATAACATAGTAAGAAAAACTCCCGTGGATATGAATAAAAGAAAAAGTAAGTTAGTAAATTGTATGTCCTAGGATAAGAAGAGTTAAGTTTTATACTTGGTTGTGATATACATATGTATACAAAGGAAAATAGATGCATAATAATACTAGTTTAGAAAGCATAAAATTGTAAGGAAATGAATACCTATGCACCTACAAAGATTAGGAAACATTAGATTCAAGTTGAGAACTGTTTGAAAACATTAGAAACCAAAAATATTATAGATCAATCAGAACAGAGTATGTAAAACTCCCATAAATGTGAAAAAGAAAGTAAAATAATAAAATATAAGCCAAATTTAAAACTCTTGTCTGTTTTAACATATGGTAGGTACAGTTTGAAAATGACAACTCCTACTAAAAATGAAGTGGCGTTCCTTAAAAAATTACGCAATACAGTTGTAACCCATCAGTGATATGATCATTTCAGCATTTACTTGAGTGGCTGCGGGTCCCTCATTTCATCATTTACAGACCACTTCCCATGTGACTTCTGAAACATAGTCAAGTTGTGCAGAGAAAAATATAGTTGACAATGTTACAGTGAATTATGGGAGAAACATCACCCCTGCTTTAAAGCTTTGAAATTTTCTCTAATTTTATCAAAGTCCAGATCAATCTGAGTTATATTTTCCATCCCTCTTTCTTTGGCACTTCAACTTTTTATGTGGGTGTTTGTGTTCGTGCTTTTTCCCATGCTTGTGTTCATTAGTGCCTCCCCTACATTGTTCTTGCCTTTTCCATTGTTTCTAGGAATGGTTTCATGCCTTCACTTTGGGTTTTAATGAAGTTATTTTTGTTGCCTGTGACTTGGCCCTTGTTGAATTTTCTTCTTTTTGTTGCCTTTGTTTTATGTCTTGTGTTAAAATTCTTATTTTTCCTTTTAGGTTCAATTCAGTTTGCTATGTTCTTTTTGTCTTAATTAGTTGTTTTTTCTTCATTTTTTATTTTTGTATTGGGTCTTGTGGAATCCTTTTTTATCCCAACTTACCAACTGAGGTTGTTTGTGACAATGTCATTATAATTCATCAAAGTAATAAACCATTTAATGACTTAATGCTAATCGACCATAAAGTTTAGGTTATGACCAAATCCCCAATCTCTTAATACCTTACATTCAAAAGCTCCTAATTCCTTCAAATTTTGGTGTTCAAACTTTTATGATAGCATCTAATCTATTTTGGATTAAGGTTATAAGTCATCCCTAACTCCCCATCCTCGATGTCTTGACCCATACTTAATTAAGTATTTTGGACATCAACGATCGAGAGTCCACCTTATCATGGAGCCACTAGTGGCATGAATATTAGATCCTTCAAATTCCCTAATATTTCATGATAGCATCTAACATATTTTGGATTAAGGTTATAAGTCAACCCTAACCCCATCCCCGATATCTTGACCCATAATTAAGTATTTTGGATACCAACGATGGAGAGTCCACCTTATTATGGGGCCACTAATGGCATGAATATCATATCCTTCTTGGTCCCAATATTTGACACCTTTCTCTAAGAGTTGAAGTGTTTTGGGCATCAATAATTTGGCTCACACCCTCATGTTTACCTATTTCATAGAATGTGCTAAGAGATATTCCTAAAGCTTGATCCTTGACACGTCTTAGTATTAAGTGATATTCTCCTAAAATTTGTTATCATCAACAAGAATGAAGAAATAGGACCAATCCCTAACTCTCAATATCCTATGCCAAATAAATATTGGGTTGGCATGGAATGTTGTGCCAACTAGTTTGTCAAGTATGAGCCATAAGGTATTCTTGATTCTTGATCTCCAATTAATAACATTGTTTATTATATATGGAATTGAGGCATCAAGACTGTTTTATCTATTTTTATTTTTGGTATTAAATGAAGCTGAAGATACAAAAAAGTGTTTTATCTAAATTCTTTGTGAGATATGTGATAAGTGTTACACCCAAAACTTGATCCCTAACAAGATCATTTGAATTTTCTTAATTATGGATTATGAGCTTTTGACATCAATTGACATAAGATATGGCTAATTCTTGAAACCCGATAATGAAGATTATTTGAATTTTTATTAAGTATCGACTTTAAGTGAGATTTTTATGGAACTTATGCCTCTCTTTGACAAAACCTAATGGTGGTGTGTTTATATTTTAGGAAATATGCAAGGTGAGCAAGTAAAAATGAAGTATGGGTTTAAAGACTATCACCCTCTTAAAATATTATATCCAACAATGAGATTGGAGAAACTTATTTGGGGCACATGTGAATTTTAAATAATTCTTATAGAGGGTACAAGAGAAGGATATAGGACTAACTTGGCTCAAGCCTTGACAATGTCAAGATTGGTGGAAGTAGCTACAGTGTTAGTGCAATCATCAAAGCTAGTTCTAACATGTGGCCAACATTATAATAAAAAATAAAAGAATATATTTGGTCTATCAAAAGAAGTGGTATTAGATATTATTTTTGAGATGAGGGCACCCGTAAGAAGTTGGGTCCAAAAAGAGGGGAAGTTTTATGCAAAGGGAAAATTTTGACAAGAACGAGTACCCATTTAGGAATGCGTATCTCAATCTCTAGTTAGAAAATTTACTTGCTATGCTTTGGGATACCATCCTAAATGGGTACCCATGATTTATTTAAAATATTTATTTTTGAAAAAATCACTATGGGTCATTTTTCCTAGCAATGGTAAGTGAACAACGATGAACAAAAATAGGCACTTGCATTTTCACATCCTTCCACCACCAAAACTCACCTGCCATCTCCTCCTGTCAACCTTGCAAGCTTTAGTGACCTCCAAGTTAGGTTTTTGGCCTTCTTTAAGTTTTTTTGGTTGTGCATTTAATGTTTTCATTAATAAATTATGGTTTACATTTGGTTTTCTTTCTAATTAAAAACCTAATTGCAAGAACCATTGGCATTCATATGCAACAACCCTAATTTTCGTAGCTAATTTCAACCCAACACAAATTTTACAATTTCAAAACAAAAGAAAAACCATTTTGAGTGAAAAACCTAACCGCAAATGTTATTTCATAGTATTAACTTAAGACAAGCATTATAATATATCAATAACATCCTACAAATAATTAGCCTATATTTTAAAACTTCCACATCATGTTGATAATTAACCTCAACTAGAAAACATTGAATACCTACAATACCATACAAACTAATATAGACCCAAAATATTAGGGCTTGTAGTTATAAAGTTTTTCTATTTGGAAGGCACATGGTTTCACCAAAACTATGGGATCCCAAATGAGGCATCAAAATGATGGTCATTATGACTAGTCAAACCCATGGATGCAAATGAAACTCCTTGTTTGACTAGTCAACTAGTTAAACTAGACACTTCAATTTAAAAGATGAAAGTTATCTTCTTCCAGGATGCTCTTGTGCACTACCTAAAATAGATAGTCCAAGATTATATTTCAATTAAACTTTATCCATCCACATATAATTCTCTTTTACACCTATCATAATATGTTTGGAAAGTGCTAAAGTATGCCTTACATGGAATCTTGGGATCCC